>APFE031507548.1:30534-81025 GCA_000404065.3 Pinus taeda
GTGATATTTTTGGGTAGCTGCTAATTCCAGGTAAGGTTTGGAATTTTCCAATCACGACAGTGTCACAAGGATGGCTAATAGAATCACTTGTCGCAATTGTTCCTCAAAAGGGTAAACAATCAAATGGAGGCGTATGATCAGCTAAAACAAAGTGGAGGTGATGGTAAGAACACGACCAAGGCTCAAAAGCTGATGATAATGCGTTCACAATGGTTATTTATCGGATATTGGTTCATTTTTTAATGAGCTTAAACTCTAGGGGGGGACATTTGCTCATTGCTTAGATTTAATTTTTAACGAGCTTGAACTTTGCATAAAAACTACTCGTGCCAGTCGCATAATAAGGACGTCTCATTGATAGGTTCCATTTTTATGGAGCTTGCACAACTTGAAGCTTTGCTCCATATCCTTTCATTATGCAAGCTAGGAATGACCAATCCTACGAGTTTAAAGGGTTGAGAGTCTACAAACTAAGAAAATAAATGGTCGCTCTTCACTTGCATGAAAAAAGGTTTACATGCCCCCAGGTATAGTGAAATAGAGTTTCCAGGCTACCATATAGAAGTTCTCGCATTTGCTAGATAGTTTCCATCCGTGTAGCAAACAGAAACACTTCTCGGCTTAGTCCATGTGGACAAAGGTGATTCTAGCTCCAACCACCTAACCTTGACGAGGGAATCTTATTCCGGTCTAATCCCATTTTCCTAAACAGATGGGTGTCAGACTAGTCATATATCCTTCATGGAAACCTACCCTCTACCCAAAGTTTCCTTGCCGAAGCAGACCAGGGTGCATGCCCCCTGGGTTTCAGTCATGGCCACCGAATTACTTGCGCTATTTAGGTGGATAGACTGGAAATTGATGAGACATTCCTTGCATGAAAAGACCAGTTAGGGATGGAATTTGACTATTAGCTATGTGTGAGCCGGGGAATGAAAGCTGGTCTATGAGCTGGACCACTCGGCCTTCATGCGGAAAACACATTACTCAAAAGAGTGAGGAGACAATGGCTCCCATGCTATAAATATAGTCACGCCCAAGGATTATATTATAATTTAAAGGTCCTTGGACTACCATTACGTTTAAATAAATGGTTTTCCTTCCCAAAGTGATAGGAAAACTTGGAAGGATCCCTAACGGTCAACTAGTTCCTTTGTCGAAGCCTGTTAGATTTCTCATCTCAGGTAGAAGCGATGGCAAACCAATCACTTTCCAAGCAGTTGAGGAAAGGATACTCACAGAATCCCCTTCATCTATGATAGTACCGACCATGACCATTCTGTAAGCTTGTACAATGATTTAGAATGGTACATTAGATGGTAGACGGGGTCTGCCTAGTAGATTCCAATCAAAGGAAATGACTAGGTTGCTTGGAGGTTGGATCGAATAGACGGCCGGATATGACTCTGTCGAACTTCCTTCCTGCGGTAAAGGAACGGGTAGATTGCCCCCATGTTCATCAGAGTCTGTGTTTATGAAAAGAATTTGAACGGTGTCATTCTCATTCTCTTCGGTGACTGTATCATCTGAATATGGACCTTCCGGAGACAAGACCGGGTCGATTGCCACCTCAACCTTTTGACTTTCATCTGGTGAGGACTCAGAGGGTTTATCTTCAATGATAGATGCTTCGATCGACCACAAGGGCATGTCAGTCAGATTTTCAACTAGTGATGGACTCGACAAGAGTTTCTTGTACCCAGGAGGAAGCCATAGTGGTGAAGCAAGACGGTTATCCAAGACTCTTTTAGCTTTGTCCAAGAAGGGACAACGGTGGACGATGTGCTCGCTTTCACACAGTTTACAAGGAAATTTACATTTCCTTTTTTGTACAAAGACTTTGCTTTCACTACCTGATGGTGTAATTTCAACATGAACGTCAGAGGTTGATGACACCGGATTGTGCCAACGAGGTTGATGACACCGGATTGTGGTCTCCTTTGCAAATGACACATGGAGATTTAGGCTTGGATGGTGCAGTGTTTTGATTTTCGCTAGATGATGCATGGTTGCCCCTTTTTGCCTTTGGCTCCTTCTTCTTCTTCTCTTTCTTCTTCCCTTTCTTATTCTTCTCAGTTACTTTGTCTCTAGCTTCATTAGCTTTACCAAGCGAAGAGGAAGGAGGGGAGGGAGAAACGAGCGAAGCAAAAGGTTGGGGGGTAAATATAGTATCATCTAGTTGCTGACTTGATTGCTCAGGAACCGCGGCGGTTTGAACGACAGAGGTCGAGAAGAGCCATATTGGCAAGCTGATTGTTAATCCTGGGAGGGACAATGTGGCCATATGAGGTGCACCAACATCTCCCCAAGAGGAAAAAGGACTAGGATTTCCCCCAAGGGGAAATCCTTGGTTGGTGGACTCCATTTTCTCAACCTAAGACCAACAAGGGGAACATTGACGTTATTCCAATTAAAATAAATTTTAGATTCTTTGACACAAAATTGTTTTTCAATTTTTAAGAGTTGAGAAAAAGCAAAAGATGACTCTAGTCGCCTTCGATTTTTAATGAGCCTGAAGTGAAAAGTGCTCAGATGGACCTTTTCCTTTAAGGAGTCTAAAAAGGAACGAAAGAGACTACTCTACAAATCTAGACAGAGGGATTACCAAACCAATCGCAAAACTACATAATACTTTTTACGATACGGTAGTCAATCTTCCCGAATGTTGTGTTCAGTGCATTGCGATCGATAGGGCGGAAGACGCGGCTTCCTAAGGATAAAGGATATTGCCTATTGTGGTCTCCCAATATATACTCGACGATACGTGAGAGCACAAGTCCGTACTAGCACTTGTCGTCTCAAAGAGGAGGAATCACCCAACCTACAATGAAAGCAAAAGTTACCAGGCTTTACAACGCCAGAATACATCTCTAGCCTAGACTTCTAAATGTTGTGCATTAGGTTCCAAAGCGTTTTTATATTAATTGAATTTATTTTACAGTTGATATTTCTTAAGAATTTTTCCTTTCAGATTCACTGCGTGATGTAGATATACAATTCCTAAAATGAAATCTAAGATGATAAACAATCGTTTAATCTTCTTTTTGCAATGAAAATCCTAGCTACTAAGGAAAGAGAAATGAGATTATTTTCAACATAGAGCAAAGAGCGCACACTAGATGCACTGCCTTAAATCAAAATCAACAAGCAGTCTAAATGCAAATGCATGTGCATGTATTTGTTTTTGCTTTCTTAATGTGTGAATGACAAAAAGAATGCTAAGCACAAATTTGAACGACAGTACTAACGACTTTCTTTTCAAAAAATGAAAGGAAGATAATGACGACACTTTGCGATTTTGAATTGAAAATTTCTTTCGACCCTTGAAAAACTACTAATTCAAATCAAATACAAGAGTAACGGTGTAATCGACCATCAAGAACAATAGGATTCTTTTCTTTGACTAAAAACGACACTTGCAACACTTTCAAATCAAAAGACAATAGTTTGCTTACGCTACTTCTTTGTAAAAGAGAACCGTAAATGGCGAACAATACATAAAAACATTTACAGTTATTTGTACTATGGAGGCTGAATCATGCAAAGGAAGGGAGTTTCCATAGAGGTATACTAATCATAGATAGAAAAACTCCTGAATACAGCTGAACAGAGTGAAAAAAAACCAAAATCTGGAAGCAAAAGAGGTCTTATCTGATCATCTCACCTGTAACACAGGGAAAGTGCGATGCATCTCACTTACTGCACACGGGAGGTGTGATGCATCCAGATTCCCAAGAAGAGAAGACATGATGGTCCAGGGACGAGACTTCAACTTGGTTCTGGGTCACACTTTGCAGCTCAGTCCAGGGATTTAAGCCGAGCAAGTGATAGTCAGTGAATGCAAATGACAGGGGCTGATCTAATGAGGCTACTTGAGACACCACTAGGGCAATTAAGATGTTCACAAATTAACTGTTCAGTTTCTAAACAAAACCCCAAGATATACTGAAGAAGCATTGATCTACTTTGCACTTACATAGAAAATGTAGTTTGAAGGCTAACTGACTTGACTTCAGGCTCCGTCTGTAAGTTTATAAAGCAAACAAATATAGACAAGCAAACAAACTACTCGCTTCCCAGGGGAGTTGCCATTTTGTTATCAGGAAATCTAGTGTCTATGCAGAGCTGCTAGTCCCACTAAGACGGGTAGCTATCTTAGAAACAAATAGATTAAAGTTACTTTCACTTTCCTTTAGGAGAAGTAGATAGGAGAGGAGCAAAGAATACCAACCTCGATCTTTTGCTCGATTCTTTGCTTGTTCCTCCTCCTCTCTGACAGGTCTTTGCCACTCCTTCCTTGACCACTCCGCTTCAAAGAGTACCTGTAAATTCAAAGCAACATAATACCTTCAAAGTGCGGAGATCTACAGTCATAAACAATATAGGACCAGATATATATTGACCACATGCATGCATATATTAGCAAACATATAAGAATGTGGAGGAAAAATTGAATAGCTTTATTGATATAGAGATTAGAAGAGAGGATTACAACCCATTGATCTGACCCAGCGTCATCCACCCAACATGAAAGCCCTTCTTCACCTCATGAAAATCTTAGATCACCCAACACTATGATATTCCACTAGGAAAACAACACCACTTCCTTATAATATTCCAGCCCGTGGATCTCTGGGATGAGGGATCCATATATAGATGATTGTAAGAGGGTGAGTCAGCTTCTAGGATTTTGATTAGTGTCCTCTCTCTGATAGTTCTTGATTCCACTTGGAGATTTATGATCTCTTACTCATCCCTGGGCGAATTCAGAGAGGCAAGTGTCATAGGAGAAGTTTTTGGAAGATTCCATTATCATCCACCTTGCAAACTATCTCTACCATTTGTCTACTCTCGCCCATCGCACCCTACAAAAGGGCTTTCCAGTATGCATCACACTTTTTACACTGAGCAGGTGAGATGCATCACACCCTCTACATTGAGCAGTCTGTATGGTCCAGTTTTGACCAGTTATGAGCAGTTTTCTGTGGAGAACTTCTGGGAGATGATGTAATCAGCTGACCTTGTTCCTTTAGGGTATTAACAAACACTTTTAGGGACTCAAAAGCCCTTGGCTTATGGACATATGTGATTGGGGTTGCAGTGCCCAAATATGTCTATAACACACTCAAAGAGAGCTCCAAACCCCTAATCTAATTTACCAACTACCACTAGAAGGAACCTTCAACTCCCTCATTGAAGGCTCCAACCTTCAATACCTCTGGTGACCACGTTTCATAAAATTTCATACTGGTTCCACCTGCTACAAAACATAACAACTATAGGCCACCTCTGATAAAATTTTCAGACTAGACCCACTATCAACATTTAAGCCCAAAACCAAATATCAACGTTGAAACTAATCACACAATCATCATCGGAAACAACCAATCTATGACGCAACTAAATCAACCATCAATTGAAACTCAATCACTAAATCAATCAAATCAACCAAAACTCAACCAATCAACTTAAACAACCAGAACAGTCAGATAATTGTAACTTGAACACTAATCAACATAATTCACATCACATAAACCGTATTCTATTACTGCAAACCTTGATCAACCAATATCAAAATATATACGCTACTTCACAGTCGTAAACTCGCGCATGTATGCACTTTTCATAAAGCATACCCACGTATAGATCCTAAGCCACTGAAACCTGAAAGTGAACTACTGAATCCTAAAAATTGAACCACTGTCACTCTGAAACAAACATTGAATCATACACAGATCCACTACATCATTCAAAAATAACCACAGAACCTTCCTTGAACTTTAATCACAAATAGCAAGTATCTTCATCATTCTTCAATTAGTCAATACATATTTTAAATATTACTGTTAAGCCCAGATAATAAGTAAGATTTCATTGACAGATAGCAGAAACAAAACAAGACTAATTAAAATGATCATACATCATTTTCATCAAAACCCTAGTTTTTGTATGCGCTTTCGTTAAAACAAACCCGCGTATATATGCGCTTTTCAGGAAACCAACCCGTGTATAGATCAGAATATATGCGCGACTTACCAGTATCAAACCCACATGTATACACAATTTTCAGGTTGTAAAACTCGCATACATATCTTCAATTACTGGCACAAACCTTCGCTTTAACAAAAAACTTCAAACATACCCAGATCTCAGCATACATAGAAAAATCATGTGTCAAGACACTATCAACATAGATCAAATCACCTCATAATCCAAATTTTCATCTCATATCTATTGGATCTGATCCATCATCAAATTATGAAGTGCATCCTTAGTTTTAGATCAAGCAAAACATTAACAACCCATTACATGTATATTTTATTTATATCTAACTATTCATAAAATATTCATCACTTGCACACAACAACCACTTTGATTTTCATCTCTTTATATAGCTTAGCCCTTATCCAATACCACATGTTAAAACCATACTAATTCCGATGGTATTCTTAGATGAGATCAAATATCTATTGTTGGGATAAATACCATAGGGAAATACCATGGTAAGTACCCTTGGTATTAGAATACCATGGTATGGAAACTGTACGCACCTTTAATTCTTCATACCTGCTTGTGTACGCGAATTTTCTTAACAGAACCCGCGTATACTTCTTGAAATTTCATCTTTTTCATTCCTCTACCTCTAATCTATTATCCCTTTATCCAAACTCTCTCTTGACATTTGTATCATGTTGGTTTCCATCAAAGAACAACTCATCAAGTAGGTTGCCATCAAGGACAACACATTAGT
Organism: Pinus taeda; assembly: GCA_000404065.3. Classification (NCBI taxonomy): domain Eukaryota; kingdom Viridiplantae; phylum Streptophyta; class Pinopsida; order Pinales; family Pinaceae; genus Pinus; species Pinus taeda. The sequence continues at coordinate 37,286 of APFE031507548.1, forward strand.
CATAATGTCAACACCAAGATCTCAGTAACAAGTTGGGGGTCATATGAGTTGGGGTCTAAAATGATGAGAACTAATAACAGAGGGACAATGCCTATACGAGTTGTTCACCACATTTAAAGAGACTTAGACTATGTCCCATCATCTTTAAGGTTTTTATATGGCCCATTGGGAAACAATCTCTCTTGAGCTCATAAATACATAACTAGTTGTTTTGGCAACATAACAAATAGGATGGGGAATTTTCCATTCATCTCCACTAAGGCCCTTGATCAATTAACATCTCATAGTAACTCATAGTTCTACAGGGAACTTAGGTCAACAGTAGTAAAAAAAAATCTCCTAAAAGCAAACAAGACACCTTACAATGTCCAAGAATTCCTACAGGAAAACAACATTCCAAAGTTAGATAGGAAAACTAATTATAGATTCGATTTATAGGCATAAACCACACACTTGAGCATTGTATTAGCATCATTACATACCTATACCCTATACGAGTTATTCACCACATTTATAGATACTTAGACTATGTCCCATCGTCTTTAAGGTCTTTATATGGCCCATTAGGAAACAATCTCTCTTGAGCTCATAAATATTGAACTGTTTCTTTTGGCAACATAACAAATAGGACGGGGAATTTTCCATTCATCTCCACTAAGGCCCTTGATCAATTAACATCTCCTTCTAAAGGGCTATTAGGTCAATAGTAGTAAGAAAACAAATCTCCTAAAAGAAAACAAGACAGCTTACAATGTCCAGGAATTCCTACAGGAAATCAACATTCCAATGTTAGGTAGGAAAACTAATTATATATTCAATTTATAGGCATAAACCTCACACTTGAGCATTGTATTAACATCATTACATGCCTATACCCAACACAACATGTATGTAATTGATAGATGCAAGAATTAACACTCTTCAATCATTAGCATGCCATTATCCTATTTCAAACAACAAAGGCAATATGGTAATCCCAAGCATATATATAAGGTCATACTTATCTTATGCAAGTGTTGGCAACTGAGAGTGGGACTTTAACTCTCCTCCCAACCTCAAAAAAGCTACTACCACTATTACTTGTATCTGTCACCCTCAACCCAGATTTCAAAGCTTGAGGTGGAGTGCTTTCAGAGGATTGTTAGCTAACAAAATTGTTGAAACAGAATGCCACAAGGCCAAAATTCCTTCATCCACCAACTACAAACCTTATCATTCGAACCATTTAGAAATATTCACATTCATACCAAGATCCCACCATGCATATAAGTTCTGAACCCACTTTCAGGAGAAGGGAGTCCAGAATAGGGAAGGTTCATTAGTGGATAAGATGTTGATGGGTAAAGAAATCAGTGTTCCAGGGGGTTCATTAGTGAGTTAAGAACCAGAGATTCATCCCCAAGGAAACTCTTGGTTGTTCATTAACCCTCAGAAGCACCTAGGTGACTCTTCCCAATCCAACAGGTTCATTAATCCACAAGCTTATAGTGGGTTCTTTAATATTACAGGAAAGCCACTGCTCTCCATGATGTTTATGCCCAACAAGCCTCGAAGAGGGTTCTTCAACTAATTTTTAAAAAATTATCCCCAATGCTTAACAACAATAGTTATATATGTGGTCTTCTCTATGCTCTATCACATAAATTTCTAGATGCTCCTTTCCTAAGCTCTTCCAAAACTTTTGCGTTCCAAGAATTTCATTCCCTTGGTGTATTCCTGTGTGTATATCTTTGAGAGAGAGAGAGAGTGCATGTATCAATGGCTAATTTTTTTTTCACAATCCTCCTCTTTTCTAACAAACTAACTACCCTCCTTCTCCCTGATTGTGCAACAACCAACCTCGTGGATAGTGCAACCCATCCTACCTTAATGTTTTTTCCTATTCTTTGTTTGTTATTGAAGCCAAAGGAAACCTACGCTTGTCCCTTCTTCTTTCAGTTACTTTATGGCATTGTCAGCTCACTTAATCAACCAGGACTGATATTTAAAACAAAAATTCCCTCAAGCAATATCCTTCCTCAAGAAATGGAATTCATGTCCCTCTCTCAATCATTTTAAAATAATTACAATTATTTACAAGAGAGAAATACTAACTAGGCTATGTCATAGTTTTTAAGCATGTATTTTTCGTTGTATATGGACAAATAACACCGAGGATGGTGTTCCCCCAAGGGGGACGGATTTGTGATAGTCCCAATTATTTTCCACTTATGTATATAATTCAAATATTGATAATAAAAAAATGGGCTAATTCAAAGGGACACAAATTCCAGAGTTTGAGGAAGGAGATTAATTTTGATTTGAAGGAATTTTGATTGTTCCATGACAACTATTAAAGTCTAGTAGGTGTGTTATTAAATGGACTGGTTATGTGATTAAAATAGCTTAAAAATAAGGAAAGTAAGCCAAGCTTTCCTTGGATAAATCCACAAGTGAGAGAGGACAAAATGTAAAAGGAGAAAAGGGGTGAAGTGCCATCTTGTAAAGTATGTTGGCCACCCACTGCAACAAACTAACCAACATAAACAAACTTGGAGAAGTGTTTTTCTTGCTACAACACCCTCCAAAATTATGGCCTGCAACCAAATTTCAGAGCCTACTTTGACTTTGCATGTTTTCGTTGCAAGTATTAAGAGTCATTACATGTGTTTTCTCTAAGTGTTCTTGTCCCTTTTTGAAGAAAATAAAAGTGTCGTCTTTTAGCATAGGCAAGAGTCACACATCACATATATTTGGTTTTGGTTTATTTCAAGGGATGATCTTTGTGTTAATGATTCATTCTTATCATGTAGGCATGTATCGCACTCATTCCCAAAGTTTCAAGCACTATCGCACGTGTTTTCACTATCGTAGCAAAGTGTGTCTTTAGTGTCACACTTGGCGTAAGTCGTCGCATTGAGGAAAGTATGTTGTTCATGTGTTCTGGGTGATATATGTTGTGTCGTCAAGTATTCTAAGTGTGTGATCATACTCAAGTCTTATCACTACTCATTTTCATCTCAAGTCTTAAAACTTCCCAACCAAGCAACCTGCCATCACTCAACCCTCTTGAACTGCGCAAACTCAGTGCTCAATTCTTAGCCTTGCCTCTTGGCACTACACAATGCGTATTCTCTTCCTCCCATAACTGTGCAATGTGTAGTCATAAAGCTTAGCCTCAGCCCTTGAGCTCCAGAACTTCACAATCCCTGCCTCTAGCTAGTCTCCTTTGGGCACTGTGCAGTCTCAAGCCTCAAGCCTTATCCTTGAGCTCTTGAACTATGCAACTGTGAAATCCCTTGGCCTCTGTCCCTATGGAATTGTGCAGTGATAATCCTCAAGCTTCAAGCCCCCAACCTAATTTCCTGAGCCCCTCAACTATGCAGATGACAAGCCCTAGCCTTCCTAAACTGCACACTACGCAGTATCAAGGCTCAATCATGACCCCTGACCTCTTGAGTTGCACAACTACACAATCACTAAGTCCACCTCCCATCTTGCCACCTAGTTCCAACTTATTCAGTGGTTATCATGAATCATGTTAGACTATGGTTTTATTATACTAATGTCATCTTATCATGAGTGGATTTCAGTTATAGGTTTTCTATCATATTATGATGGGATGATGATGAAGGAGATGGAGAAGGAAACCTTGCTAGAAGGCAAACCTTTGAAGCTACGAAAATAAGTTGATCAATCAAGAAAGACAAAGGGATAACAGATTGCGACAATAGTTGAATATCAAGATCATATTGAAGACTCCTTATCTTCAAGCCATGACGAGGAAGAAGAAGAGCATGTTCCATCTCTTAAGAACACAGAAAGAAAACAACAACAAAGAGTGTCTTGGCATTGCCATGTGATCATGAAGTCCATGTCACTAGTGTCATGTCATGAGTCATCATATGCCACATCATTTTTTGGATGATGTAAATTCAATATTGGAGAAATGTAATGTAAATTCGAAGTCCAAGAGTCATCCATGTAATGTGAAAAGTCATGTAGGAAGCTGAAAGGTCACAGAGAAGTTAAACGGTCATGAGGGTAGTCTAAGAGTCACAAGGGAGGTGAATGATTACCCATTTTTAATATATACACCCTCATTACTCATGTAAAGGAATTTTCACCTTGGCTCCTCCTACTAGGCATTAGAGAGGAAGATAGTTCTTTTGGAGGAGCAAGTGGTTTCTCTAACACTCCAATATTGGAGCTAGTGGTGTTCATTGTCTTAATGTATCTTCAAAATTTTACTTAATTTCAGAAGCTCGCTCAGCCAACATACTTTCATGTGTATGTGGTAAATATTATAAGACTATTCTTTAAATGTTTGCGATGTATGTTGTTTTCATATGTGCTAAGGAAATTGAAATATTTTATTGGCTTTGGTAATTATCTTACTGAAGGTGTGGTTTATGTGTTTTAACAATCGTTGCTTCTATGTGAAATATTTCACTAGTTTCTCGTGTGCCTTTTCTAGATTAGTACTATTACTTTTCTTTACAAGGCTCACTTTCCTTTCCCCTTTCAGTAGAATAACCTTGATTCTTTCCTCAATTGAACATTCCACAAGGAATACTCACTTGCTAATATGAAATTACATGTGTATTACTCTCTCGTGTTGAACATTGAAGCTAAGGAATTCCTTTAAGAATATATGGAATCCATGCCTTATTTCTAGAAGGGTTCCCACACCAAAAGGTGCAAAGTCTAATTGGGACTTTTCATCTGGGAGACCCACTTGCATGTTGGCGATATCTAGCACGGCCAACATTCTGGTGCTAGAAGGAGGGAAACAACCTTTTTATGGATGGAAATTCTTTGCATCCTAACATTAAAACTTCCATGCAAGGTAGAAACATTCCCATTTCCAATCCCACTCACACTCTTGAGAATGAAAAAACTATCTAGTCTAGCCCAGGACAAGCCTTTGAAGTTACTTACAATAAAATCTGGCTATTCAACCTATCACTCATCTATTTTTGAGAGCTCTTGGTTTACTCTCGGTTGTTGTTATTATGCCTCATAAGCCTTTGAAGAAAGAAGTCACACCTAGTGGTGTACGAGTTTCGTTGGTAGAAGATTTAGTTATTGCAACCCTTTAGGATTTGGTTCAACCTATAGAAAACCAAGGGGAACTTTCACCGATTGAGGAGAATCCAGACAGGGAAGGAGAAGACTTTTAGTTATCCAACGAGGAGCACCCTGATCATAATGCAGATCTCAAAGGTGAAGGAGAGGCTTCTTCAGACTCAAAAGAAGAGGAGGAAGATAACAAGATAGACATGGTTGACACATATTTGGATTGGATGGCCCAAGGGCTACCCACTTTTTCAGACAGTCTTCACAAGATTCCCAAACATCTAGAAAAGCTATTATCAAAGTTTGATCCAGACAAGAAGACTAATGTTGAAGATCATATAGATGAGTTCTGCATGCATTTGCGTATGCTTGAGGTACATTTTCACAATGTCATTTGTAGAATATTTCAGTATACCTTAGAAGGTAGAGCATTTGTATGGTACAATAGTCTTCCCGGCCAATTCAATCAAAAACTGGAGGGAGTTTAAGTTGTTTCTGGAAAAAATTGTTGACAATAAGTCTCTTGCCATGTTATTAAAAGAACATGGGAATCTGAAAGTGGGGGAAAAAGAAAAACTATTTTAATCAGAGATTTATGAAATTACTAAACAACTTCCCCATGGTTGTGCAACGTCATGATGATATCACTATAGATTATTACACATCTTCCTTTCCAAGTAAGATTTCCGTTTTTGTTACGAGAGCTACAAAGGAAACATTGGACTTAAAATTTCTAGAAGCTCTTGTTGTGGAAAAATATTTTTGATCCATTGGAGTCATCACGGATGATGAGGATTCCAAAGACTCCAAGGAAGTTAGTCATAAAAATCAAGCCTCTTCCAATAGAACAAAGGACAAAGACTCTTTCGACATGGAAAGCTTGACCAAGTCTTTGAAGTTACTCAAAAATGAATTTTCTGAATTGAAGAGACGATCAAGAGAGGCATCTACTACCAGTAACAAGCTTTCCAGGCCACAATTATTCGAAATAAACAATGACTCACAATAAGCGAAATTTGCTCAGAATTCAAATTGAGCGTTCAAAATCGAGAGTTTGGGCATGGATAATTTCTGCACTTTTCATCAAGAAAAACATTATGAGAAGACATGCCCATAGTGGAATCATAATATGAACTCTATGATGGAGAATCTCATTTACACCTTATTGATAGAAGAATAGTCTGGGCAGAATGAAGAAACAAGTGATCTTGCCTCAACTGAAGATAGTTCATGTGATGAACATTTAGTTAATATGTTCAGTGTCATATACAATGTTGAAAAATGGAGTGTTTATCAACCAACAACGAGTGAATCTCCACCCAAGCAGTGATTTGATCGTTACAATCTAAGGAGAAATGGACTTGTTTATGAGTAGGAGATTAAGAAACAGTTGTTGCGCAAAATTATGCCACCTTCAAATCCCACTCATAATTCACGGAACAACTCTAGAGTTGATCCTTCTGCAAAGAACAATTCCAGCATTGATAAAAACAAGTGCACCACTCCTGCTGTAGTAGACAAAGCAAGACTACCCTACTCATCGATAAAACTCGTTGTGATGGTAAGCACTGATTACCACATTGTTGAAGACATGAAGAGAGATCATGCTAAGATTTCACTCTTCATGCTTGCAGGGATAATAGGCCATCATTAACTGATTCTCCAAACACTCTCTTAAAACACTCTAGTAGGTAAGTAAGTTTTTGCATTGCAGGTAATGTCTGGTAACTCTCTTGATATCCTAAAATTTATTGTAAATGTTATAAATTTAAATTCTAACACCATTGCCCACCATTTCTATTAACATTCAAAATTTTCAATTATGATATTAACAAATTTTTATTTAATTCCAATACATCCATGAATGTTATGTCATTGTCTGTTACTAAGAAAATCAATACATAAAGGGACAAAGCTTATGCAAATATTATACAACTAGACGGGTCACTTTTCCAAGCTATAGGTGAACTCAAGGATTTTCTTATTTTTCTATCATTTAATCATAAAGTTCATCAGTGTATAAAAATTGTAATTGTGTACATCCCATAACCATATGGATTACTACTAAGCAGAGATTGGTCCAACAAAATCTAAGGGTTCTTTGCGATGAAATGGTCTCACTTATGGCTTCTATATAAGGGAAAACATAATCATATTCAAGTTGATAGTGAGGCCTACATGAATCACATTGTGACACAACTTGAAGAGAAAAATGAACCGATGGGATTCATAGAAGTGATTTTTGTAATTTACTTTCTGGAAGTAGATCACAAATGATATCTAGCTCAGCCTTCACTAGTCCCACTAGATGAATAGTTGGAACTCCATCCTAGAAATACAACTGGTGATAATGACCTTTATACAATAGACATAGGTAGTACTAATGTAGGATATAACTCTAATATTCCTAATTCTTAGATTTATATTTTGACGATTCGAAAACATAGGAGGGTTCTGGAGATGGTTGTGATTTAGTATACCCACAACTAAGAAAATATATTATCTCTTACCACTTGGAATTTGAGTGCACCAAAAATATTAAAGAATACAAAGCACTCATCTTGGGTCTGAAGAAAGCCATTGTCCTCAAAGTTCGGGTTCTCAAAGCAATAGGTGACTCTGATATCGTCGTATGAAAGGTACAAAATACTATAGGCTATGTGTCACCTAATCTCAAAGGTTATCAACAAGAGGTATGGCATTTAATTTCGCAATTCTAACATTTCAATATTGTTTCTATTCCTAGGATATGTAACACTACTACAAATGCATTAGAAAATATTGATGCTATGTTGTCATCACTTAGGGACGATTTTTCTATTGAAATTATTTATAAGCTAGTCATCCTTGATAATATAGCTTATACTTTCGTGTTTTTAATGACGACTAGCAGATACTCAACTTTAAGGCGAACGCTTATGTATTGAAGGATGCAACCATTGATGAGGATGAGCATGAAAAATAACAGCAGAATGCAGCTCGAGTAAGAAAAGAGAACCCCATGACCAATTGCATTGTGTCACTTGAAACATTGTACGACTTGTGTAATCAATTTAAAGGGACACTAAATGCAAAGAATCACATCTCAATTATGTCAAATGAATAGATTAATATTGGTACATAAAAAGATATGAAGTTTGTCAATCTCAATACTTGTTGCATACCTCAAGAGTGGCAAGCCTTTATTTTCCTTTTCAAGTAGTGCCAAGATGTTTTCTTGTGGACATGCAATCATCGCAAAACTTACGACACACGAATAATCTAGTCTCTAATTCCAAACAAGGAAGGAGCCAAGCCTTTCCAATAGAAATTGTGGAAAGTTCATCTGACACTTGAGCCTCTGATTTAGAAAGAGTTGAAGGAACTAATTGATGCTCAGGTCATTTTTAAAGTATGACATTCAATGTGGGTCTCGAATTTGGTCTCAATAACAAAGATGTTTGGGGAAATATGATTGTGCGTGGATTTTTGTAATCTTAATCGCGCCTCGGAAAAAGATAACTATCCAGTGCCATCGATGGAACAGATCCTACAGATAGTATTGGGGTTAGAAATGTTCTCCTTGCTCGATGGGTTTTCGGGTTACAATCAGATTCTAGTATCGAAACCTGATAGACACAAAACAACCTTTGAACGATGGGGCACATTTATTTTAAAAGAATACCATTTGGACTCGTTAATGCCAATGTGAATTTCCAGCATGCAATGGACATCACATTTTGTAGTTTGATCGGTAAGAGCATAGTGGTCTATCTTGATTATGTAATGGTGTTTTCGAAAATAAGATTTGACCACTTGTGCCGTTTGAAAGATATTTTTAAGTGATATCAGAAATACAAGATATCATTTAATCCTAAGAAGATTATTTTTGTAGTGTTCGAGGGAAATATCTTTGGCCATATTATAGCGAAGAGTGTGATCAATGTAGACCCTGGAAGGGTCAGATCTATCATGCAAATTCCCTTCCTAGTGAGTAAGAAATCCATGTAGTCCTTCTTGGGGAAAATTAACTTTCTGTGCAAATTCATCTCTAACTACGCCCAGATAGTGAAACTGATGAAGGAGATGGTGAATAAGGATGTGATATACAAACGGGATAAAAGGGAAAATGATGCATTCTCCCATATCAAGCAAGCTATCGCAGAATCACCAACATTATATAGTCTAGACTTCGACAAAGATTTCCTTCTCTACACCTTCACTTCTGATAGTTCTCTTGCTACTATTGTTACGCAAAAAGATGATTAGAATAATGAGAGGCCTATATCATTTATAAGTTCTAGCTTACAAGGACATGAACTTAATTATCTTTATATCGATAAAAAAGATTACATAGTCTACAAGGCGGTTAAACATTTTCACCCTTATCTTATAAAAAATCATTATATTATCTTTCTCCCACACCTAGCAATCATATTGTTGTCTGTTCATCAAGAAATGGGTGAAAGAAGATAAAAATCGATGACTACTTTATAGGAATATGATCTTGAGTTCAAACGATTTCACACCATCAAAGACCATGGTCTATACTAGCTAGCAGCATAAGCAGTAAATGCACCAGAAGATGATTCTTTTGGATGGGAGTAGGAGATTGAAATGTACAATATTGAGTGATCTATTCCCAGTGACACCTCGAACTCTTGGTATGCAAATGTGTGATGGTATATTGAGCACAGTGCTCTGCCCTCCCATTTATCGGTGAAATAGAAGAGGGAAATCAGATTGAAATCCTTATCTTAGCAGTTAATACACTGAGTGATTTTCAAGAATCACCACAATAGATTCCTGCTCAGATTATGAAGCACTGAATTTGGAAAAGCTATTGCTTGACCTCCACGATGGACCAGTCAAAGGACACTTCACAAGTGACACTACTAGGCACAAAGCTATTTGGGCTACTTTCTATTATCCCACACTCTTTTGCTCATGTGTATGCCCGCAAGTGTCCGATCAAGAAAAGAATTTAGCAGCCCCATTATAGCTCATTGTTGTAGAAGAACCATTCCAACAATGGGGATTACATGTTATCAGTGAGATCTTTTTGCACTCATCAAAGAAACATCGCTACATCCTTACTGCTACATACTACTTTATGTGGTGGACAGAAGTGGTTCCCCTCAAATAAGTGCATGATCAGGAAGTCATCAAATTCCTCAAGTAGAATATCATTACCAGGTTTGACATTCTGAATTCACTTCTTTTTGACAATGAAACATATTTTTTTATCATTAAAGCTATATGATTTTGCATTGGAAAATGGTATCATATTGAAACATTAAGCTAATTACTATCTGCAAGGAAACGATCTTGTTGAGTCAACAAATAAAAAACTTATTCGCATAATTAAAAGACCGTATTCTATGAACAAACGAACTAGCACTTTGCTTTGGTGAACACCCTATGGGATGACTATTTCATGCCTAAACCTTCTCTGAATACTTCCCATTATTTCCTCGTGTATGGAATAGAAGCCATCCTACCTTCGAAAATTTACCTACCTTCCCTTCAACTTGCGTGAGAATCATAGGGTAAACCTTGTCTTTTCGTTAAGACTAGGATAGACACTCTCCTTAATTTACAGGAAGAAAGGAAGAAAGAAAACATATTTTTTTCTCTTCACTAGAGTTGTATCAAGAGATGGTTTCATAAGAAGTCTATGGGGAGAAGTGAATTCATTGTGGGTGACCTTGTCTTGAAGTGGGATAAATCCCATGAAGATAGGGGAAAAACACTAAGTTCCAATACCTATGGATCAAAACGTATGTTATGCATGAGAAGCTTAGCCATCATACTTATCGTCTCCAATATTTAGATGAGAAGACTGAATCTCTTCCTGTGAATGGCCAAGATTTGAAACAATATTTTCAATGAGAGTCTCGGGTTGTGCCCTACCCTTTGTCCATAGTCTGTTGTTTTCATTATTTTTCATGTTCAATCTTTTGTTTTGTTTCCTTACATTCATGTGAATAAGCATCATGTGTGAGTGTTTTTTCTGGTTCCAATGTATGTGGTTGAATTGAAAAGAGTCTTGTGACACTGCAACATTTGGCTAACTTTCAATCTTTCTCCTCTGTATTGGTTACACCTTTTGGTTGATGATGTTCTGATGGAAAATAAGATCCTTACGTAAGGAAAGATTTGTATCGAGCCATGATATTCATGTCTATTCTAGAAACCTTACATCTACACCTAGGTCTCTATGTTTCAATAATTTCCATGCTAATCCGATCAAGTATAGAAGGACAAGGGGAAAATCTAAATGAGCAAACCAATATCAGAGGTTTTACACATGATTCTCTAAAGAACAACCTCTTCTGCTATCAATAAGTTGAGATCCCTCTTCCACCCATGAAATGAATAAGTGCTAATGTGCAATCCTTTATAAAATAAATAAATAAAGGGTGAAAGAAAAGAAAGGCTTCCTACGCAAGGAGGTGAAGTAAGAAAATTCATTGGGGTACTGATCTGTTGGTAGCAAAGCAACACCACAGATGAAAAATTATACTTTGAAAATCTAAAGCTCGCGAATAACATTACCCTTCTCTTCATTCAAAACATTACAATGTGGTTGGTTTTATGATTATGTTTATGCCCGAGGATGGACAAAGGTGACTATGTTTATGCCCGGGGTAAGTGGGAAACCAAATTGATCTGAATGATGAATCAATACTCTTTAAGGAACTAGACCTTGCATAAAATAATTAAACGAGGCAAATAAGCTAGAATTCAATGAATGTGTTGCCAAGTGTTGTCGTTGCTACAACAACATCCAAAATTATGGCCCACATCCAAATTTTGGAGCATGATTTGACTTTACATGTTGTTGTTGCAAGTATTAAGAGTCATTACATGTGTTTTCTCGAATTGTTCTTGTCCCTTTTTGAAGAAAATCAAAGTGTCATCATTTAGCATATGCAAGCATCGCACATCACATATATGTGGTTTTGGCTTGTTTGAATGGATGATATATGTGTTAATGATTCATTCTTATCATGTAGGCATGTTTCACACTCATTTACAAAGTTTCAAGAATTGTCACACAAGTGTCATCGTTGTTGTCGCAAAGTGTGTATTAAGTGTCACACTTGAGGTAAGTTGTCACAATGTCATTGCATTAAGGAAAGTATGTTGTTCACATGTTCTAAGTGATCTATGTTGTGTCGTCAAGTATTATAAGTGTGTGATCACACTCAAGTCTGATCGTTGTTCATTTTCATCTCACTGATCCCACACTTATCCAAGTATGGAAAGCTTCCCAAGTGAGAAACCTTGGATCACTCAACCCTCATGAATTGTGCACTATGTAGTCTTAGTCCTCAAGCCTCAGTCTTGCCTCTTAGCACTACAAAATGTGCAATTCATTCCTCCCATAATTGTACACTATGCTACCTCACAGTGCTTAGTCCTGACCCTTGAGCTTAAGAACTACGCAATCCCTGCCTCCATCCAAGCTCCTTTTTACACTGCATAGTCACAAGCCTCAAGCCTCAACCTTGAGATCTTGAACTATGCAACTGTGCAATCCATTGGCCTTTGTCACTCTAGAACTACATAGAGGGAATCCTCAAACCTCAAGCCCTCTGCCTAATCCCTCAAGCCCCTTAACTAGGCACATGAAAAGCCCTGGCCTACCTGAACAGTGCATTGCATAGTATCAGGGCTCAGTCCTGACCCCTAACCTCCTAAGTTGTGTAAATGCATAATCACTAAGTCTGTCTCCTAGCCTGCTAACTGGTTCCATCTTAGTCAATGGTTATCATGAAGCATGTTAGACTAGGGGTTTATCAAATTGATGTCATCTTGTCATGAGTGGATTTCAGTTGCAGGTTTTCTATCATGTTATTACAGGATGATGAGTAATGAGATGGTAAAGAAGACCCTGTTAGAAGACAATCCTTTGAAACTATGAAAACAAGTTGATCAATCAAGAGAGGCAAAGGGATAACATATTTCAACAATAGTTGAAGATTAAGATCATATTGAAGACTCCCTATCTTCAAGCCATGAGGAGGAAGAAGAAGAGCATATTCCATCTCTCAAGAAGACAAAAAGAAAGCAGTAGCAAAGAGTGGCTTGACATTGCCATGTGATCATGAAGTCCATGGCATCAGTGTCATTTCATGTCATGTCATGAGTCATCATATGCCACATCATTTTGTAGATTATGTAAATTCAATATTGGAGAAATATAATGTAAAGTGGAAGTTCAAGTGTTATCCATGCAATGTGAAAAGTCATGTAGGAATTTGAAAGCTCACAGAGATATCAAACAGTCATGAGGGTATTCCAAGAGTCACAAGGGAGGTGAATGACCACCCATTTGTTATAAATACACCCTCATTTCTCATGTAAATTAATTTTCACCTTGGCTCCCTCTACCAGGCATTAGAGAGGAAGATAGTTCTTTTGGAGGAGCAATTGGTTACTCCTTCACTCCACTATTGGAGCAAGTGGTGTTCATTATTTTAATGTATCTTGGAACTTTCACATAATTTCAGAAGCTCGTTGAGCCAACACAATTTCATGTGTATGACATAAATATTGTAACACTATTTTTTTGAATGTTTGCGATGTATGTTGTTTTCATCTGTACTAAGGAAAATGAACTATTTCAGTGGCTTTGGTACTTATCTTGTTGAAGGTGTGTTTTGTTAGTGTCGAATAGTCACATTGATCAAATGTACTCTTTCCATGTGGTTGATATAGTCTTAGGTAAAATTATTATATTTTCAAAAAAAATTTGACATATCTCCTAGTTGTCAAAAGGTCCCAAGTCATTCTCTAGGTACCATTGCTACTCCCTCCACTTGTTTAAAGTCACCATCACCCATCATGGTCATGTCATCATTCCTTGTCCTAGGTCATCAAAAGAGTCAGTGGGTCATTATATAGGTCATGATCTAGGATATACATTTGATGGTCATCCTTATATCAGTCATCAATATCAAACAAGTGAGTCATGCCATCCATCTTGGTCATCATCATGGGAGTTAACAATTAGGGAATAAAAAGAATAAAAGTAAAACTTCCTTTCGAAGAAAAAATGTTGTAGTCAAATCAATCAATAATCATTTTATCAAAAAATACACATTATGACATTCAACAATCAAGCCAAAAAATCAAGTTTCTAAGCTATAAAGGAGAAACAAAGAATTTTAAGACCTAATTCTATCATTCTAAAAGCTCCAAGAGCTCCTCTGTACCATTCTAACACTTCCAAGGCCATCAGATTACGAATTTCATCACCAATTGCTAGTTTCATCAGTCTGTTGCATTTCTGTTGTGCTTGTGGTAGGGTTTCCGTGCTTTTGATTTGGAGGCCATAAGGAGGAAAGACCAGGTTAAATCCTCATCTTAGTGTTTCAAAGAATCTCCAAAAAATATTCACATCCATAATTACCCTCATAAAGCATTTCCCACCATTCCGCCAACACTCAAACTCATTCATTTTATAATTTTCCCTCACAACCCTAGCTAGTTGCTACACTTCTGGCCTAGGGCTGTGTTTTCCCTTTTTCACCCTGTTAGTGTCAGTATTTGCAGCCTTCCTCCAGTGATCAAACATACTCTTACAAAGTGATTTTAAGGTGTCAAGGTCAAATTTTGTCATTTCAGTGAGTCTTCAAGCAAAATTTGGTCACTAGGTATTAAATCTAGGCTTTGCTTTTACTCCTTTCAAAGTTGTCCAAATGTCGGTCCATGTCACCATTCAGATGAGTGTACCATCATTCAGAGAGTTGTCATCATCATGACAAGTTCCACTGGGTCATTTTATGCCTTGTTCATGTTTCAGTTGCGCCTAGGTAAAGTTCATTTCCCTCTCCTAGGGTTTTGAAGGTAATTTCTCTTGGATGGTCAAATCATCAGCAAAACTTGTATCCTGATGTTCATACACCTTCCCCTATCCTTAATGTACCTTATTAAACACTTCCCATCACTGATATTCCCCAAATTCCTCATTTTTGCATAAACCCTAGTTTCTTGCTACAAACCCTATTTTCTAGGCTAGGCCTATGTTTTTCCCTTTTGGAACCTTTCCTCTCACTCAATATTTTAAATTCCACTTTCCCATACTTCCTAACATCCCTCCCTACTTCCAAAAATTTTCTCATGAATTTAGAAGCCCTTTATCCCCTTCATTTCACTTCATTTTGACAAATCCCATATTCCACACATCGGGATAGGTTTTACTCCAATGATGTTTCTAAGAAATAAAATATAAATTTGGGAAAATTGAGAGAGGTTTTTATCCACAATAGGCCATGGAAGAAAGAAATCCCTCGCATTTTACACAGGTTTCATGGTTTTAGATAAATGTAAAAAATACAGGTGCCTCGGGAGACTTGATGCACCTTTGAAGTGACCACGGGAAAATCACTTTTTCTCCTAGCTTGGTTGGCCAAATTCCTTGCTTGATGAATCAAATGATCACCAAACACAAATATCTTTCCAATGAGCTATCATGAGCTCAATTGGGAGTTGAGGAATACATTCAAAAGTTGACAGCAACAACACTCTACCTTTAGGTAGCCTCATTTTACACATTTTGACCCGTCTTGGGAGATTGGATTTTTGGAGGGGAAAACGGACACCAAATCCAAAATTCCACTTGGGTTGGAACGTAGAGAGGAAGGGCCTTCCAACTAGCTATAATGAGCTCAATTTGGACTTTGGGAAGACCCTGAAAATCAGCCTCAACATTGTGCTACGCATACAGATTTCAGGCGCAACGCATAGGGAAATTTGGCCTATTTTTCACTCAGCAGCTCAAAAGTTCACCCAGTTTTGACTAGTTTAACTTTTTCATGTAACTCTTGATTTATCTTGATGTAAATTCATGAATTTGATGTAATTTTGGCACAATTTTATTCATCCATGTAGATTCCATCACTAAAAAGTGAAAAGATAGTGAATGAATAAGTTTCCTTTCATATAGAGGCAAGTTGTTTCATTGCCTATTTTTCAGTTTCTTGTTTAGATATGGTTGAAACAACTCCTAGAATGATGAGATAGACCCCTAGAGGCATGGGAAGGAGTTAGGCTTGTCTATGTCATGTAATTTCTCAGTCATTTTCATCGTTGGACACTTGGGATTGCTTGGCGCTCCATTGTACATTTGATTTCTGCATTTTTGGCAAAGGAAAGACCAGGGTTTGCAGCACTTTTTGGGATCCTTGTGGCTCTATGTTTTGATGGTGTTATTCTCTATGTAATTTTTAAGTTCACTGATATTTATGTGTACCATTTCCTTTCTCTTTTACTTCTGAAATTAAACAAATGAGCGGCAAAGGTAAAATTCATTAGCTTGTTGTGCTCTGCTTGTTAGTTTTGTTTAATTCTCAATGTTTTCTTCAGTTTGAAGAGGATTCTTGATGCCCTCTTGCCCTCTTCAGCTTCTCACCAGTCTGAACCATTCACCTTTACAAATCAAAGCATCAAAACAATTGCCTTTCTTTCCCCAATCAGAACTCTGCAAAACTGGCCTTCATCCCTGGACCCTAATTTGCCTTTCCCTTGATTCCAACAAAAGCCCCAAAAACAAAATCAAATCAAATCCTTTCACTTCATACCTAGCCTAAAATTAGTTTTTTAGTTCAGTAATCTCAAGCCCCATCGATTATCTTTTGCTGAGATTGACTCGGAGAGAGCCCTCTCCTGTCCTTGTAGGGCTAGCTACGAGGCTGAGCGTGGTTCGATGTTGGTCCTCGATCCTACCTTTTCAGCCTGAGATAAATATAGGCACTAAAACACCCCTTGTTTCTTGCTCACTTTGAGAAATTCCACTTTCATTGTATCCCTCACCCATATCCCTACCCCCCATAATTTCCTCATAATTTCTCCTATCTTCCTTCCCCTCAATTCCCTTCCCTCAAGTTGTTGCACTTTTAGCCCTGTTTTGTAGCACAAAATCCCTTGCTCCTTCTTCCTTGAAATTAGGATTTTCTGTCAAAAGTGAAGCCCAACATGGTGAAGACCAGTGAAAGGAAGAGGTATAAAGGGGGAGAGATCTAAAGATATGAGCCAATTCATATTCAAGAGGTCAACACATCAGATTTTATTAGAAAATCATTTGAGCAGGTAGGTTGCCGAGAGTTTTGTCAGAAAGTGCAAGAAGTAGGTTACCACCATGAATTAACACGCCTATTTGCTACTAGTTTCAAGAGGGATCATGCCATTATAGCATGGGTTAAATTTCCAATGTCAGTATAGGTCATAGATTCAACAACTACTATCCCTAATCAAGGTTACATCTTGCTGCCACCTTTTCAGGGCACTCGCCACGTTTCTAGACACTTGGTTTTAAAATCAATTTTGAGGGGGATAAAATGATGATTTTGGATGACTTAATGGTCCCAGGGTATAGTAGAAATACTAATATTTCTTCAAAAGTCTTCATCAACATTCAGAACCTCTTCTAAGTCATCAAAATATCAAGCCAAAGTTGCTACTCTTCTGCTAAGGACATTTGTTGCTTTTCTTGGTTATTTGCTGCATTTATGTGCCTTAAACTTTTTCATTGCATAGTAAATTATAAATGTCAATTAGGTTAATGTGAATAGTTATATTTTGAGTTTATATCATGTAAATGGGTTGGTTAATAAGCATTGTTGAAAAGAATCTTGTAATAAATTCCTTGAGGGATAAGCTCATTTAGTTAGCTAAAAATGGGAAAAGTTGCTTTTGATTCCCCTAGGATTTGGTAGTGGTTAGATAGGTTCATGAATTGATTACTATGAAGTAGGATTTGACCCCTTAGAGGAGAAATTTTGTTATTCATCTATATGTATTAAGAAAAAAATTAGAGAGAGGGTTGGATATTGGAAACTCATGCTCTTGAACTAGTGTAGTTGATATTGGTAGAAATATATGTAGTTGCAATTATTTTTATGGGATTCTTGTGTTATAGTAGTGGCTCTATTTTTTATGTTTTCTTTTATATTTGATTATTCTACCTATCTAGAAGCCATCTACATTTCATCTTATGATGTATCTCATGAGTTTTAAACAGAAATCATCATCTGAATGCTCTGTTTTGTTTGGGATTAGCATTTTGTTATTTTCCTTCTAAATAAGTGAATTCATGGTTTTTCTCACTTAACTCATACTATATTATACTCACTACACTATAATGAAAAATAATTTTGAGTCACTGATTGCATCTACCTTGCCCCATCTTATTACTCCAACTGATCTTTAGGAATACTTGACCTAGTTCTTAGACCTAGTTCTATTATCAAACAAACCCTAATCAAACCCTACTGAGTTGATACCTAGCCTAAAATCCACATATTCTCCAGTCACTTCCATTGGCTGTGAGGTTGTTTTAGAGAGAGCCCTCTCTGATTTGGTAGGGCTAGCTACCAAGTCCAAAGTTGGTATGAGGTTACCTTTTTTGTTTCTTTCTCTACCTTGGCAAAACTAAGGAGTGCTAGCATTTTGGCACCATTGTCGGGGAAAGAAAGGTCACATTTTCCCTGGGTGTGAAAGACAAGGATCATATCTAATTGATGATGGTGGACAGTGATCAAACATGGGAAGGCTGAAATCATTCCCCTGGTGACTCCAAATCAGTTTCAAATTTAGCTTAAAGACTCCATTAGAGGATGAACCTTACCAACAGAAGCATGAAAAGACAATATGGAAATATAAGGTATTCAAGTTGACATTTCATCGAAGACATAATATGCTTTATTGCTAATTATTTCTTCTCTTTTCCTAAGAATGTCAAGAAGGTTTTCCAATGTATACTATATTTGAGAAAAGATCACAGACCTGCATTTGATTCCTTTCCTTTGAAGATTGTGAATACAAATTCTCCTTACTCTTTTGATCTTGGTCAAGACCCTTCTTATGAAACTTATGTTGATCATATTCAACTTGATGAGACTCAACAGATCAAGACTAATTTCATAGCTTCTGTACATAGTTCTACACCTTTTAAAATTCTAGATAGATACAAGCCTCTCATATTATCTCCTATACTCCATGATTTCCCTAAAAGTTATTACAAATATCTTCCCAGGTTTGATGGCGAATATGGTAACATCACTACTGAAAAACACATTCAGAGTCTTGAAAAATTTCTCAACCTTTTTGAGGTTGAAGAAGATGATGTCAGTATCAGGATTTTTTCTATATCTTTGTAAGGCGAAGCCAGGAAATGGTTCAAAAACTTGCCATATGCAAGAACTTTGATTTCCATCAATTTGTGAAAGTATTCCTTGATAAATGGGTGATCAAGAGGAATCCCTTTTTTATTTTAGAAGAATATAATCATTTGAAAAGACAACCAAGAGAAATAGTGCAACACTTTTTCGTCAGGTAAAATCAAGTATACCACTCAATTCCCGCTGATATAAAACCACCTCTCGTTTAGCTCTTTTACACTACCCAGATGCCTTTTATCTGAAAATGGCATTTCAATTGAGAGAAAATAACACTACAACACTCAAAGAAATGCAAGACATTGAAATAGTTGTGGAAGCTAATCTGTTGGTCAAAAGGTCAAAGTTGAAGGTAGAAGAAAGGGAGAACATAACGAAGGGGTACTTCACATCTTCATAAGTGAAGCTTGACATTTTGGTAAGTACAATGGAATAAATTATGCAAAATATCACCATAAGAGATGAATTTTCTATTCAAAAACACCATGTCCCACTTATTGCAGAAGAAGAAGAGGTTGCTGACCCTAACCATTTTCCTGCTAATCCCATTACCATAGATCATAAAATGATTGTCTTTTGTATTCATTTATATTCGTGAAAATTGATTTGTAGATCAACCTATGGAGAAGCAATTTGCTCATCCAACGTGTATGCTTGATGACATTCCTTATATTGATTATTTACCCAAGTATGATCAGTATGATGATGACTATGTTGTCGAAATCGAGGCCGACTCTTCAAAGCAATCAACAACATGTTTTTGGGAGGAGGAAGCTCAGTTACAACAACTAAAATATAGAAATCAGCCTATGCATATCAATCATGACAGCAATGAATAAAATGTAAAAAAATTTAAAGCATGTGAAAGGTCTTTTCCTTTATGTTTTACTTCATTTCACTTACTGAGAGAAAATATTCCTAAGATTAGAAATCAACAGTCTTTCAGTTTTGATATTGAGCACGAAAAAGACAATTAAATTCCTTATTGGGGCTCATTACCTTTGTGTTTCTCTTCATTCGAAAAAATAAGAGAAAACTATAAGGTCTCCAAGGAAGCAAATAAGCAAGTTGACAACAGTCGGCAACTTTCTCCTGAAGTTGTTGAGAATGTTGTTTGTAATATAGAGTCTTTTTCAATCCACAATCACAGTTACCAAGAAACATTGAGTTTTAAAATGTAGTTGAAAGTGTGGAACATGAAGATATATACAAGATCATGTAGTTTCATCAGAACCGATCCACAACAACTTACAACATCTTTCTCATATTTGCAATGATCCAATAAGCAATTATATGAATGGTCTTTGTATTCAAAATTCTCATCCTTTAGCTAGCTATGAGTTTGAAGATAGGGTTGATAAATATTTATTTTGGCATCATTCTTCGTTGTCTTGTTCAGCAGGAGTCTCATTACAAATATCATTCAAAAATTTGCAGTCATATCAGGATAATTACAAGTTAGATTTGTGCAAGAGTAAAGATGAAAATGAAAGTTTATATTCATGGTATAAATACCACCTAGAGAAGAATTACAATATGTTGGATGACTAAAACTTAGTGCACATTTGTTTGAAGACCCTATTGTCAATTTTTTGTAGTCATATGGAAAGATGACCTTTCTTGTATTTATGGATCATGAGCACATGTTCAGTGGACACTTGGAGTTGCTTATCTTTTGTTTTTTCTACTTGCTCAAGGAAAGTGTGAGCAAGATTCAAATAAGTAGCCATTTGCTAGATTGGTTACAATGGATGGATAATATCACATGATTGTATATATATCTTCAGAAGGTGGTGGTTATCATTAGGATTTAAAACCCGAGGTGAAGGCCCTAACATCCCGGTGATCTAATGCCACATGTAAGTCAAGTCAATTTAGTTTTTGTTTTTCTCAGTTTAGTTAGTCAGTCATTTGAGTGTCAAGTATTTTGTATATGACTCCATTCCCCAATGGATAAGGCTACCTGGTCTACGGTGTTCATGACACCTCCTAAAGGAGCTGCCATACCTAGTTGGAGCTAATGTTAGTGTCCAATAGTCAAAATGATCAAATTTACTCTTTCCATGTGGATGATAAAGTCTTAGGTCAAATTATTATATTTTCAAATAAAATTTAACATCTCTCCAAGTTGTCAAAAGGTCCCAAGTCATTGCCTAGGTATCATTGCTACTCCCTCCACTTGTTTAAAGTCACCATCACCCATCATGGTCATGTCATCATTCCCTATCCTAGGTCATCAAAAGAGTCAGTGGGTCATTATATAAGTCATGGACTAGGATATACATTTGATGGTCATCATTATATCAGTCATCAATGTCAAACAAGTGAGTCGTGTCATCCATCTTGGTCATCATCATGGGAGCTAACAATTATGGAATGAAAAGAATCAAAGTAAAATTTCCTTTTGAAGAAATAATGTTGAAGTCAAATCAAACAATAGTCATTTTATCAAAAAATACACATGATGACATTCAACCATCAAGACAAAAAATTGAGTTTCTAAGCTATAAAGGAGAAACAAAGAATTTTTAAACCTAATTCTATTGTTACAAAAACTCCAAGAGCTCCTCTCTACCATTATAACACTTTCCAAGGCAATTAGATTATGAATTTCATCACCAATTGCTACTTTCATCAGTCTATTTCGTTTCTATTGTGCTTCTGGCAGGGTTGTTGCGCTTTTGATTTGGAGGCCATAAGGAGGAAAGGGCAGGTTAAATCTTCATCTCAGTGTTTCAAAGAATCTCTAAACAAGATTCACATCCATAACTACCCTCATCAATCATTTCCCACCATTCCCCCAACACTCAAACTCATTCATTTTATCATTTTCCCTCACAACCCTAGCTAGTTGCTACGCTTCTGGCCTAGGGCTATGTTTTCCCTTTTTCACCCCTTGTTTCTGCTCATTTTGATAAATTCCACTTTCATTGTATCCCTTGCCCATATCCCTACCCCCCATAATTTCCTCATAATTTATCTTATCCTCCTTCCCCTCCATTCCCTTCCCTCAAGTTACTACACTTTTAGCCCTCTTTTGCAGCACAAAATCCCTTGCTCATTCTTGCCTGAAATTAGGGTTCTCTATCAAAAGTGAAGCCAAACATGGTGAAGACCAATGAAAGGAAGAGGTATAATGGGGGAGATATCTAAAGATATGAGCTAATTCATATGTAAGAGGTCATCACATCAAATTTTATTAGAAAATCACTTGAGCAGGTAAGCTGCCGAGGGTTTTGTCAGAAAGTGCAAGAAGTAGGTTACCACCATGAATTAACGAGCCTCTTTGCTACTAGTTTCAAGAGGGATCAAGCCATTATAGTAGGGGTTAAATTTCCAGTGTCAGCATAGGTCATAGGTTCAGAAACTACTATTCCTAATCAAGGTTACACCTTGTTGCCACCTTTTCAAGGCACTCATCGCGTTTCTGGACACTTGGTTTTAATATCAATTTTGAGGGGGATAAAATATGATTTTTGATGACTTATGGTCCCAGGGTATAGTAGACATCCTAATATTTCTTCAAAATCCTTTAGAAACATTCATAACCTCTTCTACATCATCAAAAGATCAATCCAAAGTTGATTCTCTTCTGCTAAGGACATTTGCTACATTTCTTGGTTATTTGCTACATTTATGTGCCTTCAACTTTTTCACTGCATTGTAAATGGTAAATGTCAATTAGGTTAATGAGAATAGTTATATTTTGAGTTTATATAATGTAAATGGGTTGGTTAATAATCATTTTTGCAACGAATCTTGTAATAAATTCCTTGAGGGATAATCTCATTTAGTTAGCTGGGGAAAAGTTGTTTTTGATTCCCCTAGGATTTGGTAGTGTTAGATAGGTCCGTGAATTGGTTCCTATGAAGCAGGATTCGACCCCTTAGAGGAGAAATGTTGTTATTCACCTATATGTACTAAGAAAGAAATTAGGGAGAGGGTTGGATATTGGAAACTCATGCTCTTGAACTAGTGTAGTTGATATTGGCATAAATATATGTAGTCGCAGTTATTTTTATGGGATTCTTGTGTTATAGTAGTGGCTCTTCTTTTTTTATTTTATCTTTTATATTTGATCATTATAACTATCTAGCAGCCATTTACATTTCATCTTATGATGTATCTCATGAGTTTTAAATAGAAATCATCATCTGAATGCTTTGTTTTGTTTGGGATTAGCATTTCAATGTTTTCCTTCTAAATAAGTGAATTCATGCTTTTTCTCACTTAACTCATACTATATTATCCTCACTACACTACAATGACAAATCATTTTGGGTCACTTATTGCATCTACCTTTCCCCATATTATCACTGCAACTGATCTTTAGGAATACTTGACGTAGTTCTTAGACCTAGTGCTCTTATCCAACAAACCCTAATCAAACCCTACTGAGTTGATACCTAGTATAAAATCCACATATTCTCTAGTCACTTCCATTGGATGTGAGATTATTTTAGAGAGAGCCCTCTATGATTTGGTAGGGCTAACTACCAAGCCCAAAGTTGGTCTAAGGTTACCTTTTTGGCTTCCTTTCTTTACCTTGGGAAAACTAAGGAGTACCAACATGTTGTATGTATTTTAACAATTGTTTCTTCTTTGTGAACTATTTCGCTATTTTTTCAATGATTCGTTCATATGTATATCCTTGTCTATCTTTTCTAGATTAGTATTATTACTTGTCTTTAAAAGACTCTCTTTCCTTTCCCCTTTCGGTGGAAGAACCTTGATACATTCTACACTTTAACATTCCACAAGGCATACTCACTTGCTAATATGAAAACAATTATGTATTACTCTCTCATGTTGAATATTGAAGCCAAGGCATATCTTTAAGAATAAATGACATCCAGGCCTTATTTCTAGAAGGGCTCCCACGCCAAATGGTACAAATTCTAATTGCGACTTTTCATTGGGGAGACCCCATTGCACATTGACAGTATCCAATGCCGTCAATAGGAAGATACAAGAAGGTGGCACCATTGGAGAGCTTGCAAGATTTTGGTATACAGACGTAACTATCTAAACGAATTTAAAAGGGATAGAAGAGAAGGTGGTTCTAAAGTTTGGTGATGGCTATAAAGAAGGGAAAGAAGGATAACCTATGAATATAAAAGAAAAAGAAAAAAAAAGGGAAGACGGAGAGAAACGGAGAGGTAGCATGGAAATTAGTTTTCGGTTGGAAAGATGGCATGAATAACTTTCACTCAGGTGAGGAAAAATGACCTCTTGAATCCCTATTAGCCAGAGGGTGGAGATGGGTTTCTCTGGATTTCCCTCAAGGCTGGGGTGGAGGATCATTCCTTAGATTCCTAAAAGGAGAGTTTTTGTAGGCCTTTATTGCTGTGTTTGTTTTACAATGGGTTTTGGATTCCCCAAGATGGGTGGAACCACTATTTTGTAGCTTGAAGGCTGGAGATCTGTATCTCTAGATTCCCTCATTTATGCTATCTATTGAACAACTAAATGGTGGAGGAAACATGCCTCTGGATTCCTTGTTCATTATTGAATACTTAAATAGTTGGTGGGTGGAGGTGGTAGAACCTTCAGAATCCCTAATTCAAATAGTAGTTGGAGATTAATCCGTCGAGTAAAGATCCTTTCAATCTCTAGAATCTAGCTTAGGGATGACAACTACAAATGAGAACCAGTTGTATTTGGCTTATGGTTGGTTGGAGTGTTGTTGTCCCAAACTCAGTTTTCAAATTTCAATTTCAATTCAAGCTAAGTGTCTTTATATGTATCATGTACTGCGAAGTTCATATTTAGGTTGTTAAGATAATTTTTTATTGACTACATGAATGATTCATGGCTCTATTATGATTGAAAGAATGAAGTTTTGATGACTCTCAACATAGGAATATATATAAATTGTTTTGTGACTCTGGTTTTGTACTAATGTGCTTATGCAGGGAAAGGATATATGTATTTGTGTGTGTGTGTGTGTGTGTGTTGTATGCACATGTTAAATTCAATGACGGAAAGTTTAAAAACTTCTGTTAATCAATGAGGGAAAGTTTAACAACTTGTGTTAAATTTATTAAATGTTGAGCTAATAACATGCCATCTGGATGTGTGAAGCATTGTTTATCCTGTGTGGATGGATTACTGATGCCCTTCTTGTTCTCGAAATGGTAGTAAAGGCATGGTAATGTCATTTTCTACATTATTGTACTCCTTTTGCAGTGAGAAGGCATAAATCTAACTCTAAATATGGTCTAAATATGGAGTTCACCTATAGTGAAATATGAAAACATTCTTATAATATTTGGTAAAGGAAATATCATTTCTATTGATTGAGAAAATGTGTGTGGCTACAAGAATTTCTCATGGTCCTTAAATTCTTGGTCATGCACTACCAAATATAAAATTATTGGGCCCATTTTGCCTTAACCCGAGGGTTTTAAATAAAGACTATAGATATGTTTTAACCTTACCACTTTATATATTAAATGTCATTTCCATATAATAGTCTCAGGCCCAAGGGCTTTAACACATGAAAGCAACACATAAAATATGTCCTTTATGTGCCTTTTATTTCCTTTTGAGGCATCACCTCTTGTATTATGTATTAGTGGGTCCGTATTAATCTCTTCTATTAGTCATTAGCTCTATCGTCAACTGCCACCACATCCTGGTATCTAGTCATCCTGGTGTTCCTCTTTGCACTCTCTTATGTTACCTCTGGGATCCAGGTACTAAGATGAGCTGTCCTGGTGGGTACCACCCCTATTCTTGTGGACCAATCAACTACCAACTGGGTTGAACTATATTTTAACAACTTGAATGTCTGCCCAATGATTTGTACATGCGCATGCATGAAATCTTCTGGGAAATCCCTTCGAGGTTGTCGTCATGATGATGTCACTAATACCACGTGGTACCATTTGAGTGGTGACATGTGTCACTCATATTTGGCCCACTAGGCCACCAAAAAACACTGAATCTACCGGCCATGTGCCCCTCATGTCCATGCTAATGTCATCATTCACATCGCCATTGAGGAGATAGAAAAGGGTCCCAAGCCATGTGTTTTGAAACAAAATTCTTTGTTAAATATTTTAATAAAAGCCACTAGGTTCAAGCCTTTTTATACCTACTACACCTTTCCTCACACCACGTCTGATCTAAATTGGATCATTATATTTTTTTCATCCATCTCGATGCATTTGGAGTGGAAAAGGTGGAGGCATCAACTCACAGGATTGTTTTTATCGGCGGGACCCAATTTTGAAAAATAGGATCTGAAACCTTCTAGGATCGTTTTGAGGCATCAAATGACGATTTTTGGGGGTAAAAAGTTTCCACTTAAACGCATCACCTTTTCATGTTGTTACACACACAAAAATCTTTCCAACAGTGCATGAATTGTGTCAATCAGAGTTTGTATGAAAAATTTATGCCACTCATAGGTTGACCTTCCTATTTTCACACCCATAGTTTGGGAGGATGCCGTGTTAGCCCCCATTATTCATTGAAATGGGGCTAGCCACATGTTTTTGATGTAAAAGACTCTAGAAGAGTCTATTTTGTAACTCTAGTTAAGAGTTGATGTAATCAAACTTAACCACTAGTAGGCTATTGGGTTGTGTTATAACCGAGCCACTATGAGGAAGAGGCATTCCATTCTTTCAAGAGAGTTTTGTTCCATAGTTCAACAAAGATAGCCAGGAGAGATAGGAGGCAGAGCACACAGAGAGGATCTATCACTATAGCAGCCCACGGGCCACAAACACTACTTTGTATTTGCGGCTATATCTCCAGACAGAGAAAGAGAGCAAAAAGACGTCACCTTCCAGCTGGGTTTTCTCCCGAAAGGGTTTCACAGAGAGAATAGCTTGTGTATTATGTGTGTGTGTGAGATTATTTTTTCATTCTCTACTTTTATTCTTGATTTACTTTTACACACATGTACTAATTACAATTAATTTTATGTATCTAGAAATTAAATAAAATTGTAATAGTGCAGAATCTCATATTTTTAATATAATGTTATCAGATCTGTTGTGACAAACTGTCTTGTGAAATATCCACGACAGTTTACAAATCAACATTGCCCAACTACCTCTCTATTTTCCTTTTCTACTGCTCTGCTTTGTCACACTATCACATGCTCGCGCAACTCGGACCGCCTCTCCTTTGTGTGCCCTATTAAT
The DNA here is from genome assembly GCA_000404065.3 of Pinus taeda. Taxonomy (NCBI): domain Eukaryota; kingdom Viridiplantae; phylum Streptophyta; class Pinopsida; order Pinales; family Pinaceae; genus Pinus; species Pinus taeda. The sequence goes on from APFE031507548.1 coordinate 64,668, forward strand.
TTCTTCTAGGCTACTCCCGTTGGGATGATGTATCAAGTGAGGCCTCTAGCTTGTAGAATTGCACCAATGAAATAATTTGCCACCACCACTGTCAAAGCCATGTCTGCTTGGGCTTGTGTCATCTCAAGAACTCCCATATGTACACCTTTTGGGTTTTCCTAGAGCAACTCTAATGATATGAGTTGTATAAGAGGCTCCACCAAAAACCAACAAAAATGCTTCTTGTTGCTTTGTTGTCGGCCACATTTTCCCCATTGTTTGGATAGCTACTCCGCTATCTAGTTCCACCACGTTTAGAAATTCCACCAAACATAACTTACTCCATTGGGTCCTCCAACTCTTTAGCTTTGAAGTTTGACTTTTGGGGGTACTAGACTTTGACTAACCATAAATTGTAATCTAGGAGGCCATTTTGGAACTTCCATATACCACACAAAATCTCTTTTAGACCTTTTTCCATATAAGTGGGTTTCAACTACCTTTGAGGTGATTTTATTTTCAAGAAATGGCTCCAAATATCTTGCACCTTTACTAATCAAATCCACCACTATAGTTAACCAATCTTCTTGGAAACATCTTAGCTTTTCCTTTTCCATACATGTGTTGATCTTTTTTTCTTCTTAAAATATTCTCTTCTTTTCCCTTTCATTACCTTTGATCTAGATACAACACCATTGACAATGACAACATACAAATACTTGACATCAATTACTTATCAATGAGCCTTTTACAACATATTTTAACAATCTTCCATCGTCTTCTTTGCCTTTTCCTTCATCCTCATCACCTTTTCCATCAATGACAACATATTTCTACGAGAAGGTAGCTTGGCACAACTATCAAATCTAAGAGTAATTTTTCTTAGGTTTCACTTTCAAATAAATGTGATCACTAACATCAAACTCTTTGTGAACTCTCTTTAAGTCTGGGTAGCTTTTCTATCGGTCCTGAGCTATTTTCAATTTCTATTTCACCTGTTTGAGTATTTCCTCCATTTCTTTCAACATAATTGGTCTTGAAAACAACCTATCTTCAAGATGATCCCAACTTAAAGTAACTTTACATGATCTCCCATACATTACTTCAAAACAGCTCATCTTTAGGGAGGTTTGATAACCATTATTGTAGGTAATTTTTGCTAATTTCAAATGATATTCCTATTTAGTGGACTTATCCATAACATACATTCATAGAATGTCCTCTAGGATTTGATTGGTCCTTTCTGTTTGACCATCATATTGAGGATGCTAAATTGTCCTAAAGTTTAATTTCATACCCATGCCAGCAAATAAAACTTTCCAAAACTTGGAAGTAAATTTCACATCACAATCTGAAATTATCGTCTTACAAATACCATGTAATCTAAATAATATCCCTCACGAATATATATGCTATATTAATGGCTTTTAAAGTAGAATTTATGAGTATGAAATGTACTACCTTACTAAGGTTTTTTTCCACAACCATTATACATTCATGCTATTTTCTTGTGTTTGACAAACTAGTGATGAAATCCATGGATATTACCTCTCATTTCCACTTAGAAATGGGTAAAGGTTGTAATAATCCAACCGGATGTTGATGGGAAGCTTTAACTTGCTGACATTATAAACATTTTGCTACATATTTCATTGTTTTTTACTTCATATTAGGCCAATGGAAGTCCTTTCTTAACATGGTTATTATTTTCTGATAGCTAGGATGTCAAGTTGTAGGCTTGTTATGTAATTCATCAAGGATAAATAATTTTATGTTTTGATCATTTGATACATAGATTTTGTTTATATACATCAATAAACCCTCTTTGTTAACTGAAAAATAATTAACTTCCTCATCTTGAACATCTAATTTTTGAATTTTTTCCTTGATTTTAACATATTCCTCATCAAAATCTACAACTTCCTTTACTTTTTTAGTCAAATCTATTTCCAGCTACTTTCTCAAATAGAAAAAATATGAATTATTTTCTTCCTTAAAGTATCTGCTATTTTTTTTCTTTTCCTTTAATGTTTATTATTTCAAAATTATATTCACTAAGGAATTCCAACCATCAAGCTTAGCCGACATTTAAATTTAGATGATCAAAGGTATATTTAAGGTCGATATTATTGATGTTCAGCATAAAGTAGTTCCTCCACAGTTTCAAGGCATGAATAATAACTGCTAATTCCAAATCATGGGTTGTATAATTTTTGTCATGATCTTTAAGTTTTCGAGGTTCATAGCATACCACATGACCTTCTTGTATTAATATTCCCCCCAAGCCATCTTTACAAGCACCTGTACAAACTACAAAGTCTTTTTGGGGGTCAATTATGTTTAAAATTGGGGCAATAGTAAATAATTGCTTCAATTTTTCAAAGGAGTCCTAACATTTCTAATTCCAACCAAATTTAGTTCCCTTCTTCTGTGAGGAAGGATTGGGTAATCTAATTTGGGAATACCTTCTATGAACCTCCTATAATAACCTGTGATTCCCATGAAGGACATGATGTTAGCCAATTCATTTGGCACTGGCTATTCCATAATGGAGTTTATTTTATTTGGATCTATAGAAATCCCCTCCTTAGACATAACATGCCCCAAATAATGAATTTGTGTTTCGTAAAATTCACATTTACTAAAATTATCATACAGTTCATTTTATCCAAGTGTTTGGAGAACTATTTTCAAATTTTGATCATGTTCCTCTTTTTTCTTTGAATAGAATAATATGTCATCGATAAACATAATGACAATTTTTTCTAAATATGGCCTAAGTACACTATTCATCAAACACATAAAAGTGGTTGGTGTATTGGTGAGATTGAAAGGAAGTACGACAAACTCATAATGCCCATATTATGTCCTAAAGGTTATCTTATGGATGTCTTCATCCTTGATCTTGATTTGATGATAACTAGATCTTAAGTCAATATTTGAGAAGACAGTATCTCCTTTGACCAGATCAAATAGGTCATCAATCTTGGATAATAGATACTTATTCTTGATTGTCATTTTGTTAAGTTGGCAATAGTTTATGCAAAGTCTAAGGATTCCATCCTTATTCTTCACAAATAAGACCAATGCACCCTAAGGTGACACACCTAGTCTAATATATTTATTATCTAACAACTCTTGTAACTGCATTTTTAGTTTTATCAAGTCTAGAACACTCATTTTGTATGTAGCTTTGGATTTAGGTACTACTCTAGTGATAAGATCTATAGTGAAATATATGTCCCTTCATGGAGGTAGTCCTAAGATTTCCTCCAGAAAAATGTCTTTATACTTTTCTAGGATGGGGTAATATTCAGTGGAAGGTTTTTTTATTACTTTTGGAATGATATTCAATCTAAAATACACACAATTTGCATCCATTTATTTCACATTTATTTAGTTGTAAGGAAAATATTTTCCTTACTGAAATGTCCCTTGGTACCCTTTTTACTATATAGGTTACCCCTTCATCATTGAAGCATATAAAATATTTTTCTAGATAGTTTAAGCCTACCCTATGTTTTTCTAGCCAATCCATGCCAATAAGGATACCATATTATCCTAATGGTAGAATATTCAATTTCATTTTAGTGTGCAATCCATTAATCTATTGAATAGTCTCTACTAACCTCAATAACCCTTCTTTTGGTTCTTGTAGCTAATTGGAATACCAAGGTTTAGTCTATTTTTCTTTCTCAAGACCATATTTTTCAATCACAAAAGGAGACATATAACTCAGACTAGAGCCCTGATTAATTAACACAAATATAGTTTTCCAAAGATTTTATTTTGAATATCTACCATGGTGGATTGATGGTCAACCTATCTATCATCCAACACTTCACTAATCCTCGAAATTTTACGAGCAACACCATTTACTATAGATGCATCTTGTATATCATGTGTTGTTTCCTCCTTATTCAAGGGATTTTGTGGACAATTCCTCCATGGTTTATTTTCATTATAGCCCCAACACTTTATTGGTGGCCTTAAAGATTCATCAATTTTTTGGTTCCCAACTCTTGTTACCTACCCACTTCCTTGATTCATATTTCTTTGTTGATTCACATTTTTACTGTAATCCCCCCCTGAACACTTTTAGAAGTATTGGCAAATGCAAGTTTATTAAATCATTTCTTTTTATCATCAAATTTTTCATTCTTCTTTGCCAACCAATTCTTAGAACTATCATTTTTTTGCTTATTATGGGTGTAGCACAATTTTTCTTTTCTTATTGTTTCATCCATTGTTTTTGGATTATCAAATTCAATCCTCTTTGTAGGAAAAAGGTAAAACACTAATAAACATTTGAATTTTTTCCTTTTCTTCTTTAAGATATGGCACATACCGCAACAGGATCATAAACCCAATCTTAATTCATGGAACTCCCTACATTTCTCATTGTAGTACCTCTATGTGAAGTACTTCTAATTTTCAGTTCTTCTCTCTAATTTTCTTTATTGCTTTGTTTTCATCCCACCATAAATATGTTTTTCCAGACAATTGATATGTATTGAGACTAAATTTCAGGTTACTAGAGTAATTATAGACTTCAAAATATTTTGGCATGTTCAAAAGCCAAGCTTCTATCCCTTCTTTAGAATCTCTGTCAAAGTATGGAGGTTTGCTCTTTTTAAATTCACCCCGTAATTGAGATACAATTATTTTCTTCTTAGTCACAGAAGCACTGTTCCCTAACTTTTTTTCTTCCAAGTCATCATTAAACTTGGATGTTTGACTCTACTAGCAGTTATAGGTTTAGTTATGTTTGGAGACTCACTTCTAAACCTTTTCTATAACCTCTTGAGTATGCACCCATTTATGTCCTCTTGTTCATCCCTTGCCATAGAAGGTTTTCCTTAATTAGCTTTTACACTGTTTAAATTTGCTTTTAAACTAGAACCACTTGTTAAATCTCAGATTCATGGTTATTTTTATTTCCAGTTTCTCCCCTCATCATTCTTTGCTCAAAATCATGCTCTCTACCCCCTTTACATGATTCTACATAAGTTTATCTATTATTATCTTCAGACATTCCTCAATTTTCTTTTCGGTGGTAATTTTTCTTTTTATATGTTACATAGAAAAATATTATTTTCAATTAGGACCAATAAAGGATCAGTGTTGTAACCTATAGCTCTAATACACATGTAATGAACCCTCAAAATACACCATAAAAAAAAAACATTGCTGACTAAAATTCTTATAATCAAATAGTACTCCACAAGTCTATGACTTAATGCCATGGTATTCTTTTGATTATTGAACAACTTATGCTTGTCTTTTCCCATGATACTCTATGGTTTATGGTTTATACTGGTGGCATATTCAAATACCGTTATTCTTAATTCTATTATGGGGTCTTTTAACCACTACATCTTTCAATTTAACTTTTAATCCTATTCATATAAAATTAGACCTAAACGTTCATTTTACCCCTTATTGAACTCGTAAATGGTTTGACACAAAGTTAGTTATTTTATAAACATAATACGAAATCAAAGCCTAAACTCTCATCCTCTACCTTTAGTATTCAGTGACTAATCCTAACCAAACATTATATACTAAGTTATACCATGTCATCTAATATTTAGTTATTAAAATTGTGGCCTTTATTTCATTAGGAAAATAATGTGCCTTCTTAACCAAACTCTTAGAAGGCTTTGATGACCATGGTCCATTGTTACCAAATAACATTGTGTATTATTAAATATGTGGCTCGTATTGTAGAAAATCTTGTAGATTCACAATCTCATATAATTTACTAAAGCACGGGACAAGAATCTATTTCTACTTTGAACCAACGAAAGCCAATAGATTGATGAAAACAATATGAACAAGAAGAAGATAAATCAATGTCACATAACACAAGATGTATATGGGTAAAGGCACTGCTCACAATCTTGTTACTAGTATTGCATATATCAGAAATATGAGTGAAGATACAAAGCTTGTTCTCACTATAACAATTCCACACAAGTATGCTCAACTCTCTCATCTCAAAGCTAGCTCAAGCCAAATCCTTAGCATATTCAACAGCTCTCCAAGCACCTATTTCCTTGCACAATTCCTAGGATGAATAGCTTGTATTTAAAGGGAATTCATGCTTCCAAAACTGCGCAATCCAAACATAGGTCCTTCTTTGATTGCATCCATGATCTATACAAATCATTAAATCATTACAACTGATAGTACATTATCCCTACACTCTAGTCTCAACTGGGTGTTTCTCGGAATCGAAATTCATGATTTTCTGATGAGGGAATATTTAGTTAACTAGAGTGACACTTGTGGATGCACTAGTGCACCAACTGAAAGTTATCTCTCTATTAGTTCCACAAACAATTTCGAACTAATTTAACTCAACATCACTCACTAAACTGAGTGATCTAATTTACAACTCAATTTAAACTCATACTAGACCCCTAAAATTTAGGGAGAACATATACATGACTACAGAAAGACTTCCAACTAGAAATTCCTAAGCTAATTAATTTAATTAAACTTAATTAACTATTCACAAGTTTCTATGAGAATAGAATTATATTTTAATTCTGATTTTAATTCAAGAACAAATTAAACTGGAATTTCTTGTTGCCATTTCTCAACTCTCCCTCTCAACAAGAAATGGATTATCAATTACCCTGATCCTGTCTTTGTGAAACTCAAATTTACATCTTGACAATGCCTTTGCCAAAATGTCAGCATCTTTCTCCTCAGTGGGAATCTACTCTAACAACATAATCTGCCTCAATACAAAATCTCTAAGATGATGATATTGGATATCAATATGCTTGGAACGATCATGAAAAACTAGATTTTCAGAGAGTTTGATACAACTCTGATTATCATACTAAATCATAGATGGATCCCTATACTAACCAAACAAACCAACCATGATCTTCCTCATCTAGATGGCCTCACATGATGCTTGACTTGCAGCCATGTACTCTGCCTCTGCCAAACTGAGTGTGATCGATCTTTGTTTCCTACTGTACCAAGAAATTACAGCTAACCCAATACTGAAGATCCCTCCTGATGTGATTTTCTATTCAGATGTACTCCCTGCCCAATTTGCATCGGTGAAGCCTTGAAGGTTCACTCCCTTTGTTCGGTTGTACCATAATCCATACTGAGAAGTGCCCCTGAGGTATCTCAACACATGCTTTTCCCCCTTCTAATATAGATTGGTAGGCTTAACCATTGCTTGACTAAGTTAGTTAACTACGTAACACATATCTGGTCGTGTGTTCACCAAGTACATGAGTGAACCCACAAGTTGCCTATGAAAAGTAGCTTCCACTACTTCCCCTGAAGTGGCATCCTCCTTCCTCCAGTTACCAGCTAGAGGAGTCTCCATGGGTTTGTTTCTCTCCATATAGAATCTCTTGACTATCTCGTTGACATACTTTCCCTGAGACACAAACAAATCCCCATCTCTCTGCCATATCTCCATGCCACGAAAGTAATGCATGAGCCCCATGTCCTTCATCTCAAACTCTCTTGCAAGGTCCTCCTTGCAAGATTTGATTAGTTGATCATCACCTATCAGTATGAGATCATCAATATAAAGTGCAACGATTAACAACTTACCTTCCACCACTATGTGGTACAGGTTCTCATCCACTTCACTCTTCATGAAGCCCAACCCAGTGAAGTAGCTATCTATCCTGGTGTACCAAGCACAAGGTGATTGCTTTAGCCCATGTAATGCTCTCTTGAGCAAGCACACATGCGACTCACGATCAAAGGTCTCAAAACCTTCAGGTTTCTCTATGTACACCTCTTCCTCATTCAAGCCATTAAGAAAGTTTGTCTTCGCATCCATCTGATGTATCTTCCAACCCATCTATGCTGATAGTTCCAATATTGATTTGATCGACGAGTACCTTGCAACAGAAGCAAAGGTATTATCATAGTCAACCCCCTCTACCTATGAAAAGCCATGGGCCACAAATCTAGCCTTATGATTCTCCACACTACCATCTGCAGCTTGCTTTACCTTGTAAATCCAACGTGAGCTCACCACTAACTTGTCCTCTAGTATTGGGACCACATCCAAACATTGTTGCAAACTATGGAGTCATACTCCACCATGGCATCAACCCAAAAATGCTACTACAATTCTTCCTTAAAGGAATATGGCTCTGTCATAACACATTCACCCATAAGAACCATGTATCCGGCATACCTCTCAGGGTGACCTCCTCTTCCTAGGCTGAGAAGTGGGTGCTCCCACACTCTCCCATGCATCATCCAAAAATCTGTGAGCCTCTCTAGTGTGCTTTCTTCCCTCTCTGGAAGACTCTGCCTGATTGGATGTCTCGACTCCCGGATCCTCTACATGTGGCTATGCCACATAAATCTGTGGCTCCTTAACCTTAGGAGCTAAAAGCTCCTCATCCGCACGTAGTTCAATCTCCCTCTCAATGGAAACTTGCATGGCCTTCTCCTCAACAAATCTGACATCCCTACGAACCATTGTCATCCTGATAGTTGGAAAATACACCCGATAGTTGTGAGTTGTACCAGTGTACCCCACAAATATCCCAAAATTTTCTATCGGCTTAAGCTTCTTCCATGCATCTTTGGTCACATGGAAATATACTGATGACCTAAAAATCCTGAAGTGACCAACATCTGGCCTCTTACCAGAATAAGCCTCCTCTAGTTTCTTCATCTTAAGTATCCAATGTAGGCTACGGTTTTGAACATAAACGTTTTGTTGCATGCCTCAGCCCACAATTGTAATGGTAGGCCCTAATCATGCAACATCGCCCTCGATACCCCTACTATGCTTCTTTTCTTCCTCTTGGCCATCCTATTCTACTGAGGGTTATGGGGTGTCGTCCACAACCATTTAATCCCTTCCGCTGCACATAAGTTCTTAAAATCATTTGAGACATACTCACACTGTTATCACTCTGTAGAGATTTAACCTTCTTTCCCGACTCTTTCTCCTCAAATGCTTTAAAATCACAAAACTTTTTGAAAGTTTGATCCTTTTTCTGCATGAAAAATATCCAACATTTTCCAGAAAAGTCATCAATAAATATAACATAATACTTGTGTTTGGTCGTGGATGCTGTCAAGAATTGTCCACACACATCTGAATGGACTTGCTCTAGAATAGCCTTTGCTCGAATGTCTCTGTCGTGAAAGGAATACTTGGTGCATTTTCCCAAATTACACCCCTTGCATGTATCAAATTGCTCAAGAGTACCTTTCGGAATACTAGTAGAGATCTACTACAATATCTTCAAAGCCCCATGATGCAAGTGGCCCAATTGTCTATGCCACAACTTGCCAATGTCTCGGCTCTACACCCTTTTTGCTTTTGTTCTCAAAGAAACACACTCCTATACCTCCATCTTATAGAGATTCTTCATCTGAATCCATATCTGCTTTACTTGACCCATGTTTATGTGTCAAAGGAACGACTTTCCTTTTGAGAAGATCACATCATAGCCTCTATCCTCAAGCATGGAAATGGATACCAAATTCCTCTTCAACCCAGGCACATACATAACATTTGTTAAGGTGAGTGGAGCCTCATTCTCCCTCTAAAAAGTAATCGTTCCCAATCTAGTAACACTATATTTCCCATCGTTACCCATCTCGATATGCATCTGGAGATATTTCTCCTCCAGGTCACTAAATAACTCTTGTCACCAGTCATGTGGAATGAAGCTAAATTTTCTAAGTACCATACACTTCCCATCATTGATGACACCATGCATGAAATTAGGGAAAATTCCAATTCGAATTGAGAGGGCAAAGCCTCACCCGTCACCCCTCCTGAGGACTTCTTCTTGGACTTCTTGAGTGGACAGTTTGTAGCAAAATGGCCCAACTCATAACAATGAAAGCACTTAACTTTCATCGTGTCTTTCTTCTTACCTCCATGATAAGAATTAAATTTTGAATGGGAAGCTTTCCCTTTCCCTTCTTTGCATTAATCAGTAAGGCAATGTTCTCTTCATCTTCAGTCTTTGATGAAGAACCATCCTTGGTGTTCCTCCTGATCTCCTCCTGCATCAAATCCGACCACAGTGGTTCCTAATCTGACAGCTTCTCCTTACCATTGACAGAGTCCTAATAAATATGCCAACTCTCTAGGAGTCCTAGAAGAGAAAGACTCACCATATCATCCTCATCAACTGAGATTCCAACACTTTGAAGTTCATCATGACACTAAGTGAACTTGGTCAAGTATTTTGGAATCGTGTTGCCTTTCTCCATTTTGATTTTTTGAACTTTGTCCTTCAGTGCCAATTTCCTTTGGTCACCATTGTTCTTATACAAGTCCGTCAATGTTTTCCACATAGCATACGGAGTTTCCTTGCCATGTAGACTCGATTTAATGTGGTCTTGAACTCCCTTAAGGATTATCTACCTCACCTTTGCCACAGACTTCTTCCATTCGACCAAATTTTGTGCATCTGATGTCGCTAACTTAGGAATTTCTTGATCAACAAATTCCTTCAAGCCATTATCCTCTAGCACAACCTCCATTATGTCCCTCCAGACTATAAAATTCAATCTAATTTCCAAGGCATACTCGAGCCGCAAATCATAGAATGCCTTCATCCAATTTTTATGTATGTATAGCAAATTCGAATTTCACCTATAACCCAAAACTCAAAACTTTGAAATCTCCTCTGTATATTGTTCTCAGCTCTGATACCATGTACAAAATCCTGTAGATTCACAAGCTCATGCAACTTACTAAAGCACTGGACAAGAATCTACTTCTACTTTCAACCGGCATAAGCCTTGTACTAATGGATCGATAAAAATGATATGAACAAGAAGAAGATAAATCAATGGCACATAACAAAAGATGTATTTGGGGAAAGACATTGCTCAAAATACCACTATCTATGTTGCTTATATCAAAAATATGAGTGAAGATACAAATCTTGTTCTCACTAGAAAAATTTCACACAAGTATTCTCAAATCTCTCAGCTGATAATGTAGCTCAAGCCAAATCCTTAGCCTATTCAGCAGCTCTCCAAGCCCCTATTTCCTTGTGCAATTATTAGGATGAATAACCTATATTTAAAGGGAATTCATGCTTCCAAAACTGCACAATCCAAACATAAGTCCTTCTCTGATTGTATGTAATGAGCCTCATCATTGCGTAATGATATGGGCCTTAATTCACCTCGTAGCTTAGTCAAACCAACTTTTCTCACAACTTATTACATGTTTTTTATTATATTTTGTTTATGAGATGAGTTAGAGTTGGATATTATGCCTAGTGGACTAATATGCATTGAACGCAAGATTGAAGGAGAAAATCAAGGAATTTTTGCAAATACTAAGGTTAAAACTCAAATGGGACAAGGGAGAGTGATTGTAGGATGTAAATCCTCCTCATCTACTTATCCCCCATTTGAATGTTCCTCCATCCACCACACCATCCCAGAGTGCAAGAAGCCAAGCCATGATGATTAGAAGGCAGCCGAGCAAGTGGGAGACAAAGAGCTAGTTTATCTCGGGTTCGGGAGCCGATCCTCCCTAATTTTAAGGAAGTCATTGGGGACTTCAGTTGTATAAGAAAAGAGGCCTAGAGCCTCATTAGGATTCAGATTTTTATTGTAAAACTCTAAGCTATTTTCCAACTCCAAACTTGTGAAAGTTCTATTGATGTAATTTGTTATTTTGGTAATAAGAATGAGTTTTGTTTTGAGCCAGCACTGAGTTAACTCAGAGGGCTGAAGCTCTTGTGTTAGGGCCCAACCCTAGCAATTAAGGCTCCTCTTTCTTGTATATGTATGTTTAGCGCAGTTTCATAGCTTCATTGTTAATTTGCTTTCAGATGGATTTCCATTACAAGTAGTGTAGATTAGATTGGTTGTTTATTAATTTACTTCCATTTGTGTCTTACTTTAGTAGCAGGTTAGTAGGGATAAAAGGAGCACCATAATGTTGTTAGCAGGTGTCTTGGTCTCACTTCCTCCCTCTGGGATTATGACTTGAGGAAGGGACCCTTAAGCAGCCCCAAAAACATAAATTTCTATTTCTTTTATGAGCTTTGGAGTTTGTTGTCTTTGAATTAGTATTTGGTTACTTTTGCAAGGTAGGATTCCATTTTCATATTTTTCATCTTCATTTTTTCAATATATCTCATCCACGCTTTCATTCCTTTTAGCAGCTTTCCTCATGCATAATGTAGGCAGTTAGTTCATTAATTATGCTTTTCTAGTTTATGAGAATGTTTCTTGTTTACATAGCTTTTTGGAAGATAAACATGTTTTATGCAGAGCAGGTGCTTCAAGAGGAGACTAAGACTTCATAGCCAACCACCACCTTCCACTCCATCCACCTTAGCCATCCCTTGTTTTCACCGTCACCTTCACTAGTTTTCATCATTTTTCATAGAAATTCTTCCAAGCACATTAAGCAAATCCAACCATCTACTATCTTTGATCTTGAAATTTGATTGATCTTAGACCTTCTCCCATTCCATTCCACCCATCACACACCTTTCCTAGGCCTTCCGTCACCTCCAACACCTCACATTTTTCTCTCGGTTGTATCCTGTAGGTTTCTAGTACATCCTATAGGTTTTCTTGAAATGGCTTGTTATGAGGCCCAATTGATGGAAAACCTCTAGGAAGTCACCAAAATCCTCCCAAGGGTCTCCCACACCATCCAATCATCTCATAACCATTCCATCCATCCACAAACATCCTTAATTCACCTGCCACATCAACATAAAAAATCAGTTTGCATACTTGATTTTGCATAAAACGACAAAAAGGAAAAAATAGATTTAGTTCAGTCTCTTTACTTGCACAATAGTGATGCTTGATGCTTATTACTTCTATAAATTAGATAGTAGCATTTGGTTCATGTTGATTTAGCATTTCTGCAAAGCATAGTTTCTTAGCATGTAATTAGGAAATGGTGTGATTTAGCATTAAATGTCGACCTTCTCCATTATTGCAGTAGAGTAGCTCTCTCTTAGAGTAGATTTACCTTTCTTCCATCAAGAAATAAAGCTTCTTCTGACTCCATAGAAGTCTGGCTTGAAACCCCACTGGTCTCTCACCAGCTGAATAATGATAATAGGGAGAACCATCACTTTTACTTGTGTATATAGCACTGTTGCCTCCAAGTTTGTATGAACCCTAGGTTGATAAAGTAAAGTTGGTAGCCTAGGAGTTGTAGCATCCTTGTTGCAATACTAGCACTCATCACTTTTTGATTTCGTTGCCGAGGAGATGTCTAATTAAAATGTGATCACTGCTTTCTTCTCTTCTATTTCTTGTCTTCAATATTCTGCCATTAGTTTATTTCTGCAAAAGTAATCTAGTTGTTCCCTTTTTTCTCCATTTTCCATTTTCTGATTTCCTTTCCATTTTGCAAGCAAGATTTCAATTCAAAAAGTATCTTTTCATTCAGTCAGTAGTTGTTCAATCAACAATTTCAATTCTACAAAGTACTTTCCAAGTTTGAAAAAAAACACAAAACAAAACCAAAAACATTTCCTTTCATGCCTCGTAGGAATAGGGACAACTTAGGGAAATTTTTGCTAAATACCCCCACTGGATCAAACAACCAACCTTCCCTCTTCTTCCGTGGCTATGAACTGTAGGAACCCTTAAGTGAGCAACCTGCCATATTTGAAGAACCTACAGGGGAAGAAGAAGAAGAAGAACCCATTCCTACTGAACCAATGGCTAAAAACATAAATGATAGAGGGAATAGAGAGAGAGAGTTGAGGGTGCCTTCCCCATCATGGAAACCAATGGGGACACTAAGATGAAAAATATAAGCCCCTCTGCACTACCTCATTGACATGGCCTGACCACAGAGGACCTCGACACTTTCTTATTTTAGTTTGTTGTTATATGTCAAACCTATGACTATATAGATGATGAGCAAAAGTTAAGACTATTTCCATCTACCCTCAAGGATGCCTCATTGCACTGGTTCATGGGTTTACCTAGGGATAGCATCACAACTTGGGCTCAGATGCAGCAAGCATTTAACAACAAATATCGGGACTACTGTCAGTCTAAGGATACTAAAGAGGAAATTTTCAGGATGACCATAGGCAATGATGAATCCCTAGAGGATTATGAAGCAAGATTCCAGCTTAGTTACAAAAGGGCCAGGTGCACACTTGACCTTGAGTCACTAAAGATGGTCCTGCTTAGGGGAGTAAGGGAAGATCTTTTAGATACCCTACACTTGTTAGTAGGAGGAGATATATATTAATTACCCCATGAGGATATGAAGACTGTCTTTAGAAACCATTCTTGGGAAGCTAGGAAAAAGGGTAGGGGTAGTCAACCTATGGTCAGTACATCCTCTTCCAACTCATTCATCAAGGGTGAAATTGGAAACATGTTAGAAGATTTCAAAAGTGAGATGTTGCAAACCCTTTCCTTGCAAATGGACACTATGCACATAAATAGAAAGCAAGAGGAAGCAAAGAGAGCCTTGGCCATTTTTTGTCCTAGATGCACCAGAAGACATCCTAGGAATGAATGTAAATTGAATTCTATTAAAATTTGCTTAGTCTGTGAAGAAAACCACTCCACAGACAAGTGCCCTTCTTTTCCTGTACCCAAATTTGTATATCAAGGAGCTGAAGGGGTCACTGAGCAGCTCTGCTACATAAAACAAAGAAGACCTCATAGGCCTAGACCATACCAGTAGGGCATGCAAGGGTCGTCCCATGCATATTACAACCCCAACTAAACCATAGCCATACCTTCTGAGGGACCCCCTACTCATCCTTGCTGGTCTACACCCCCTTGTTGGTCCTTTGCATCTCAGTATCACTCCCAACTAGCCAGCCAATCATTTCAACCTTATGCTCTGCCACAACCTTAATGGAATGCACCGCCCCAGGGGTGGAGGCCCCAATAAAACAAGGCTCCAACTTTATTACCTCCACCACCTACCGAATCATAGCTACTACACTCTGCCCCCCCCAAGAACCACCAGATGCCTGCCCAATCAAATCTGAACCCAAACAATAGACAGAATCAACAAGTATACAGTGGAGAGACATCATATCCAACTTATGCTATGGAAATCTAGGAGATTAACCTGAGATATAGGAGAGTTCTCCCAGATAGCCAACCCCCATCTCCACCTAGGGAGGTTGAGGTAGAAAGGGAGGAAAGAAATCTTAAAGTCAATCCACCCTTTCCTAAGAGATTAACCCAACCACTCCAGTCTACCCTAGAAGAGACTAAACTTCTGGGAGAATTGAAAAAGCTATGTGTAAAGATTCCACTTCTCCAAGCAATAAAACATGTTCCTATTTACAATAAGTTGATTAAGGAGAAGTGCTTCAAGCATTCAGGGAGGCGAAGAAGGGATGACCCTACCATTAATGTCCTTTGATAACTGTCCGACTTAATGTTGAGGTAGGTAATTTGTCCAAAATATTTGGACTTGGAAGCCCTGTAGTAGATGTGCACATCAATGGCACCATTGTCCCACACACTTTGGTTGATCTTGGGGCTACAATTAATGTGATGACCAAGGACACCATGCTTAAGCTCAATCTCCAAGGTTCATTGAGGAAGACCGCAACAATTTTGAAACTTGTAAACCACTCCATAATAACCCCTAAGGGGATTGTGGAGGATGTGATGGTCTCCACTGACTCTTGGGAGTACCCTATAGATTTCCTAGTTCTCCATCCTAAGGCTAAGCTTATTGGTTACCCTCTCATCCTTGGGAGACCATGGTTGGCCACTGCCGATGCTTACATTAGCTACAGAGTTGGGAATATGACCATAAAAAATGGGCATATTTCCAAGCAGTTAGTCATATACCCTCCTGCTCAGCCATATTTAGAGCATGATTTACCTTTATGGTTAAAGCATGATTAATTTTATTCTACCCAACTTTATACTTTGGAAACAACCATGGAGCAAGACAACAGGATGAGGATGATTTGATTGAACTCCTACTCCAAAGTCCAACTCCTAGTTCATTACCCTTAGAAGATGTAGTAAAGGAAACCTAGAATAATCATCCAATTGACTTATGCTTGGCTGATTCCAACCCACTCCGTGTCAAAACCATAGAATTCAGCCCTGAGAGAACCTTGAAAATAAATCCATCTCTTTCTACTCTCCAAGAAGAGAAGTTATGCAACATGCTAAAGGAAAATTTAGAATCCTTCACTTGGAGTTACAAAGAAATGAAGGGAGTACACCCCTCAATGTGTACTCACCACATATACATCAAAGAAGGTTGCAAGTCAGTCTGGAAACCCCAAAGGAGGATGAATCCAGCTCTTAAAGATATAGTCAAAGAAGAACTGCAAAACTGCTAGATGTAGGATTCATTTACCCTATCTTCGACAGTGAGTGGGTCTCTCCTTTGGTGTTAGTTCCAA
>APFE031507553.1:0-24042 GCA_000404065.3 Pinus taeda
ATTTTGAGTTTTATACCATTGATAGTACCTGCAAATTCCACTACCGTGGATTGATGTGCTGCTTGGTCACGGTCGACCACTGCATGAATTCTATGGTTACCCCGATTGTCTGAATTTGGCTCCTTCCCAGCCCTATGCAATATATTTGACGAAGCTCTGGGGCAGTCCCGTTGAAAGTGCAGTCCCCCACATCCCCAACAGTTAAGTGGTGCCGATCCTCTTGAGTCAGGGCGTGAGTTTCTAGAGAACGAGCTTCGTCCTCTCACATTGGTTCCTCTTGAATAATTGAATTTCTCCCTCCACAAGCGGTCCTCTGAGATGCCCAGGGACTGGTGTTTGATGATCCTGCGGTTATAGTGTTTACTGCCATGGGAGCTCCCGCCCCTATATTTCTCGGGGCAAACCTGTTACCGTACGGTGGCCTCGAGCTACCCCCCCTGAAGAAGTTCCTGGGAGTCTTTCTTGGAAATCCTGTTTGGACAGGCCCGGCTGGCCCCATATCCCTTTTGATCCCAAGGTGCTCTTCTGCATATCAGCCACATTCAACCGCCTCGGCTACGGATGATGGTTTCCACATGCTTACCAAGGCTCGGATGCGAGGGTTTAACCCAAAAATGAATCGTTCAGCCTGGCGTTCATCTGAGTCTAAGTAATGAATGTATTTTACCAGTTCCATGAACCTTATCTCGTACTCCTCCACCGTTTTACTTCCCTACACTAACGTATGAAAGGCTTGCTTGCTGTTGCTGAAAGTACGGAGGTAAATACTTTGCGCGAAACCTTTCCTCAAACAATTCCCAAGGGACACTATCTGATGTAAGGTGCAGCTGTTTTTCCAGGTTTCCCCACCAAATCAAGGCACTTTCCCTGAGTTGAAACACGACAATTTTTGTCTTTGCCAAAGACGAATATTCTTTTAACCCAAAACATCTGTTCATTCCCTCCAACCACGCTTCAGCGCGTTCACCTGCTCGGCCTCCTGAGAATTCCGGGAGTCTGATTTTTTGAAGCTCCCGAGAGATGTCCTCTTTCGACCTTCTGGGCTCGAAATTCTTCGGTTCCGCTGAACTGGTAGCCAAATGAGGAGATTCCTCCTTGGTTTTAGCCTTAGTGGTTTCTTTTAATGTTGCTAATAAGGCTTCCAAGGAGTTCACTATTACAGTTAACTCTGGCGCTGGGGCAGTTGACGTTTATGAAGGTCTCGGTGGTGACGCTGGGGATGATGATGACGACGACGGCGGCATTACAGGTGGTGATGCTGCCCGATCACGTCGTCGTCGCTCATATGTCTTCACCATTTGTAATGGTTCCTGAACACACAATAAAATTTTATCAAAGTTATGAGGTGGACGACCGAATTTTAACACGTAACTTTCTTTTGCAACATTACATTTAGAAACGGGTATAGTTTTGCTATTTTTACCCGCTAGGCGGATCTTACTGGTACCGAGGTCAAGGAGGGTGGTCGCGCGACCTCCTTGTCCTAATGTAGGGTATTCTATCCTAATATGACAAATGCATGGGTATGCAGTAATACAAGGGAGTGCAGAAAGATAATTACTGCCACAATAAACAGAGGCCTGAATGTCATCCATGATACTCTCAATAAAACAACGAAATTTATATTCAAAATTACGAGGCGATTTGAAAAGCTTTTTAGCCGAGTTTCACCAGAATATTGATGAGGTGTTGAAAGGAGGGGGTGCTAAAGCAGTAGAAAGGAACCGTGTACTGGATCCTGGATCCTCATTCCTTGAACTGTCTCAGGTATTTTAATGGTTTATTTTTCGAATGCAGAAACAAACACTTATGGGCATGTTCTTTTGCATTAGTTCTTCATATTTATTCAAATTTATGAAAAGGAGAGAATCAGTATACAAAGCTACATACAAAATAAGTATGCCAGAGTTAATAGATTTGAAGATGCAATTACAAGAGCTGCTATAGAGAAAATATATTTGACCAGGTGCTTTCTCATGAGGAGCACCAGCAATCTTTATTAAAAAGAAAGCTAAAACTCTATATTTGCGCATGGATTACAGAAAACTCAACCAGGCAACCATCAAGAATTGATATCCACTACCCCCAAAAGTGATTTCTTCCATCAAATGAGAGAGACACTATCCCCTACTATTGAATGCTAATAAAATAACTATCTATATCTATAGTTGACGGGGCTTACAAAACTGTATTATAAACAGTATTTCAATACTTTACCAAGCAACAACCTGCATTTCAGTTCCCAGATAATATGATTTATTTTCTCGTAATCTAAACACATGTACAAGCATCTATCATAAAATCAACTTTAAAACATAACATCAACTAACATATGTTGGGAAAATTTATTGCTTATTTAATCAAACTGCAAAGACACTATTTATCATTGATGACAATAATCAATTTCCAAAATGTCCCTGCAGTTTTAATTGGCAACAATAAGCAATAGGAGCGAGAAAAATCTCTGGCATATCCGTTAAGTTTTAAGGCTTGATTGCAAAAGTTTCTTAAAGTTGCCCGTTGACTTTTGAGAGAAGAATTTTCTTCTTTGTCCTAATAACAACATACAGCATATGGTCCCGCGCATGAACACGTTCCTCTACATGAATATAGTGCCGCACACGGAGATTTTACAAAGATAATGGGATACTTTCTTTATCTGTTTGAAAGAGATTTGAAAAAAATGGAATAAATTTACCTCCTCAATTTTTGAGATCCCAAATTCCATATTAATCTCTCATAAAAGATCTCTTGATGACCATAGAAGACTTGTCATAAAATTACGTTTTCCTTGGTTCACAAGGGCATGATCATTGAGGGGTTGAGCGGTGAGCAGACCGGGGGGTAAAAGTGTTCGATAATTTTAATCAAACCATATAAAATGCCTACAAAATTGCACCTTTTATGCAAGAAAAATAAAAAGCATTAGACGTGCCACTGCTGACCAACAGCTATCTCTTGTCTTCTGATTTTGTCAGGAAGCTTAACAGAACTCCTGTACCAAGTGTTGTGGCTACAAAACCCAAGGAGATCTCTGTAGATGTGTGATAACCTAAGGAAATCTTTCAAGAGGAAAAAAAGACTGGTGGCATTTCCTTCACAGCACAGTAAATATAAACACATGTTTGACGAAAAAACTTTGTTATCAAATATTACGTGAGTCCAAGACCCACAATTTCGCACATTCCATAGTAAGGAATGTCTAATTGAATTTATTTTTAATTTATTTTTAATGGAGTTCAGATTCAAAACACGCGTTTGCGTTTCGGTTTCTTCTCAATCCAACTACGTGTAAAAAGGATAAGTAGATATAGACAACGGCTACTTTCAAGACCTAACGCATTCCGATAGAGGAACGCCGGTGGAATATACAACTAAGATCGTTACCTTCTTTGGTGCGATTGGCCATGTTCTGCGCTTCTATAAATGTTTAGATTTCGTAATCACTTTTGTAGAACGAATGATTAACGGAGTGGAAGCAGGTCAATCGGTCACCATATCAGGCACTACTGAAGCGCCAGCAGAACTAAATGACAATGACAACCCTGAGCACAAGCTTCTATTTATAATTCTTGGAGTAGGATATATGCAGTGTAAAGCATGAATTCCTGAAGCATCATGATTCATGCTACGTAAACCACCCGCCTTCATTAGCCATCCTCCCGGATGATGCATTGCATTCGGTCTCTCAGAAGAATTTAGTTCCGATTAAAATTAATTACGTTCGGCCTCCGTGGAAATTCGCGTTCACTGGAAATTAATTATAATTCGATAAGTTATTCGACAGGTATAAATTGAATTTGACGTACGCATTACGTCTCGTTAAATTTTCAAAATTGAGCATTTGCAAGGAGACTATTACATTGAGTCCCGTAAATTTTAATTTTATCGGATGAGTACTAATGCGAGATGAATGGTTTGAAGACCTGTTCTGAGATAGCAGAATATATCCATCGCAATGAATCCTCAATGCAGTGGGCAGCTGGAGATGGGCCAAATTCGCGCTCTGATGGAAATGGGAAGGCTGACCGTAGTGATTCTATGGGAACAGAAGCTCGAACACGAACAAGATTTTGGCGTAGAAGGGGAAGAGTACGGAGGCTGAAGTACACTTGGAAGTCTGCTGGTCATCCCTCAATAAAAAAGCGAATTGCTGATAGCAAAGATCAGCCATGTAGGCAGTTTACACCATGTGATTGTCAATCCATGTGTGGAAAGCAATGTCCCTGCCTACGTAGTGGGACTTGTTGTGAAAAATACTGTGGGTGTTCGAAAGGTTGCAAGAATCGTTTCCGAGGATGTCACTGTGCAAAGAGTCAATGTCGAAGTCAACAATGCCCGTGCTTTGCTGCTGGACGTGAATGCGATCCAGATGTTTGTCGGAATTGTTGGGTTGGTTGTGGAGATGGCACTTCGGGCGGTCCACCACAGAGAGGTGATAACTATGAATGCAGAAATATGAAACTTCTCCTAAAGCAGCAGCATGGTATCAGCAATTAGCGATACAGACTCACAGCTAGAAAGAATTTAAGCGAGCGTAGGTCTATCAGTCGGAGGGTTTGAACAAGCCCCTCTGATACCATATGTAATGACTGTAAACAGAAATTCCATGATTCGATAACTAAAAATACATAATCTTAAAACAACAAAACTTACCTGAACTGCTCACTGGTAAATTGTTGTCTGCTCTCGTTCTCTGAAGTTGAATCGATTACTGGGAAACCAATTCCTCCTAGCCAATTCAGTAAGCTTCGCTTACTGCCCCCGTGCCCAGAACCTCAGGTCAATTTCAGCTGCTTCCGTTCCTGTTTCGGTCTCCCTCTGTCCTCTTCGTTTTCTCCCTTTTTTCCCCCCTGGTTCGTTGGCCCTCTCAGTGGTTTTATACCGAGGGGTTCGGTGACCGCCTCCCAGCCTTCCTCCCACTGCTGGTCCAACACTCGACACATCCCACATGCATTCCCGAAGATATTTATCGGTCAAAGGTTGCTGTCGACTGCGCAGAGGGTTCAGTTATGGTTTAAAAGATCTTTTAAAAAGGGTTCCCGAATGTTTCTTACATTGCTTTAATATGAGCTCCTATTTATTTTATGAACCTTTTCTTTATACCATCAAATGTAAAACTTTATATTAGTTTATAGTATTTAACTTATATCTATTATTTAACTTATATTAATCTATAGCATTTACTTTATATTATTTAACTTATAGTATTTAACTTATATTTATTATTTAACTTATATTAATTTATAGCATTTACTTTATATTATTTAACTTATAGTATTTAACTTATACAACTTTTATTATTTAGCTTATATTAGTTTATACCATTTAATTTTTAAATCACTTAACTTAGATGATATGAGAATGGGTTGTTACAGGGAGGCTCTTAAGAACCTATACCAACATACTTCTGTGTAGAGAAGAATGTTGCTCGAGAACCAAATGAGGTCGTATCAGATGAAGAAGGGTCAATTGATTGACATCTTCCTTGGAGGACTAAATGAGATCCGAGACCAGTTGACTACTATACGAACACAAGATCAGGATCTTATGGTGAGGACAACCCTGAATGTTGTCTCAGAAGATTGGGAAGTGTTTGTCCAGAGTATCCTGGGTAGACGGACTCTCTCACCTTGGGACGAGATGTGGGCAGCTCTCGCCAGGAAGAGATCAAACGGCAGTCGAAGACAGGTAGCAGTAGCAAAGGGATCAAGGTTAAGCAGGAGGAGGAGGATGTGGCTCTAGTATCTAAGGGAATGCAGGAGAAGCGAAAGAAGAAAGATCTCTCCAAGATCAAGTGCTTCCACTATGGGGAGATGGGTCGTTATGCGACCCAGTGCCCAAGGAAGAAGAGTAAGGGAGAGTCTTCCGAGACTAAGGCAACGCCAACACGGGCAGAGAATGGAAGTTTTGACAGACGATGACTATGCCATGAGTGCACACGCACCACTTTAACGGAAGTGGGGAGACATCGAGTTGTAGTCAGGTGGACTACACGCGATGAGGGGCAGGATCCTTGAGGTACCCAGCCTCTTAGATTGGACCTTGCTACGGGAACCCCGACGAGGAGTAGCAAGATTGGCTAAGTGGGTAGAGACAGATGCGGATGGAGCGGCAGAGAGAGCTACAGTGCAGGAGTCCCAAGACAGTGTAGAGCTAGTAGGCTACAGCAGTGCGAGAGGCACAAGAGTGTTGCACTAGTGCAAGACGGCATAGAGAGGTGTGCAACGATGCGAGATGTAGGGAGTTGTTGCAGCAGCGCAGAGGTTAGAGAGGGAGCACTTGTTAGGGTAAATGGAGCTTCAGCATCAGTGGGTGTCTCTAACCCAAAGGGAGGTTAGTTGGGAGATCAGTTACTTACTTCTCAGTAACTGAGTTGCAGTGTAGCAATAGCCAGCACAATGCAGCATGATGATAGGAGGTGCAGTGCGAATGCAGTACTGGGAGAAAAGACCACCAGCAGCATTGATGCAGAGGAAGTCGTCGTACAGATGCAGCGGTGGCAGTGGCAGAACCATGGGCAACAGTATAAGAGGCAGCAGTGCAGAGGATGCTGGGCAGAAAGGCCTAGCATCAGCACAGGTACCAATGCTAGATGATTAAAGTAATACTCAGTGAGGAGTATTGCTAGAGCACAGTCCTCGGTAAGAGGGAGTGTTGATTTGGGGTAGCATCGGATGTGCTCTAGCCACGAAATTTGGTGGAGAGATTGGGGCACATCAGATCTCCAGTACTCAGAAAGGGTTTAGGCAGATTCTAAACAAATCAGGAAATATTAAAATAATTAATATTTTAATGGAGTCCCTAAGTCTAAACTTAGGGAAAATAAGATATTAATGTGTATTAATATGAATCTGTGTTAGAATGGTCCAAAAGACATGGATCAAGCCAGATCTAATCTTAGCCATTGATTAGGGACTTAATCTCGGTTGTTGAGATGTCAACAGGAAGAGTATAAGAGGAGGCTTGAGGGTCACTTGGAGAATACAACAGAGTGATCAGTCATTCTATTCTCTAAAGCAGGGTTTGCTAAGAGAGATAGAATCAGTGATTGAGAGAGCAGCTAAGGGGCATTGAGTACAGAGAATCAGAGAAGGCAGAGATTGTGCCGAGAGAGCAGCACAGTAGCCAAAGACAGTAATGCAAAGCCAGCAAGGGCTCACGCAGGGCCACGTAGAGGCAGACAAATGCTGTGCAGAGCACCAAATGGGCCAGCGTAGCTGACGTAGAGGCTCCCAGAGCTGACGTAGGGCCTCCTTGGGCAGGCCAAGAAAGGCAAACACAGGGCCTACGTGAGACAGAGTGGTTGACACTCTCCAGATTGGGCAGACGCTGGGGTTGCAGGAGCAGTTTTGTGTTGAAGAGTTGTCGGAAGGATTTTTGGGGTTTCAACCAGGATATTTCTCTCAAACTACGAGGTATAGCTGCTAAAGAAATTCTCTGTTGGGTAGGCCAGTTTCGGCACCCAGATTGTACTCTGATGTTTCTTAATAAGAAAACCCTCAGAAAGCTGCACCGGTTTTCCCACATTGGGTTTTTCTAGGGACATTGGTCCAAAAATAATGGTGTCACGTGGTGTGTTTGTTCTTGTTTCTTTTAGTTGCTGATCTGTAGTATGTTGAGCATGCACTGGTGTTTATTTTCAGTATTTACTTTGTAAATAACTTGTTAAAGAAAAATAACAAGTAGGAATAAATCAAAATAAGTGCATGAAGGGTTTCTAAACTAAGTAAACTTCAACAGCTTGTACAGAGTTTCAATCCTAACTCGCCGCATCAATACCAATGCTCCCCGAACCATGATGCAGGTATCTTTCTCAAACATTGTTTTTACACCTGCATCATCCATCTTGCTTCCAGGAATTAGATTTCTGAACAATGCAGCGATATGCAAAACGCCAGGAAGTGTTCTAATCCTTTCACTTTGCAACTTCAACTTGACTTTTTCGCGTCCAATGATTCTGGCCTTCTTATCATCCCCTAAGAAGACATCACCACCATCATATTCCTCATACTCGCAGAACCGCTTCCTATGGGAATGAAGTGAAAAGATGCACCTGAGTCAATCAACCATGCCTCATGATCTACATGTGTACTTGAAGAAGAAGCCAAGTACACATCCCCACCTTCATTTGAGGTGGTTTTTGCCTTTGCAAAAGAAGCATCATCAGATCCCTTTCATTTCTCAGGAGCTTTAGATCTACAGTTCTTTTTGCAGTGCCCTTCCTTTCCGTGTTTCCAACATACCTTTACAGGTTTTCCTCGAGATTTAGATCTCCCTCTAGATTTAGATCTCCCACTCCAAGACTTATTTATATTTCTGTTCTGGGACTGTCCTCCTATAGACAAGGCATCTCCATTGTGGCTCTCCATATTTTTCTGTTGCAACTCCTCCGATAGCAAGGATGCGACTATTTCATCAAACTTCAAGGTAGTTGTATTGCTACCTATTGCAACAACCAGACTATCCCACGAATCTAATAGAGAACACAACAAACTGATGCACTTATCTTCTCTGAAAATTTTATATCAACAGATAAAACTTAGTTTCCACAGTATTAAAGGCATTTAGATCCTCTATAACCGAGTCTCCATCTTTGATCCTTAGGTTATACAGCTTTTTCTGCAGGAACAATTTGTTCACCAAAGACTTAGATTGGTACAAAGTATCTAAATTGACCCACAAATACTTCGTCGTAGCTTCCCCGGATACATTCAACAATACTAAATTTGAGATACACAACCATGTAGTGCTCTTTGCGTTTTGATCCAACTTCGCCCAGTCTTGTGATGACATTGCCATTGATTTAGTACCTGGATCTACCACGATCCACTGATCTTTATCCACCAACAAATCCTCCATCTTGAGCTTTCACAACTCAAAAATCTGACCATTTCAACAATACTAAATTTGAGATACACAACTGTACAGTGCTCTTTGCCTTCTGATCCAACTTCGCCTAGTCTTGTGATGACATTCCCATTGGTTTAGTACCCGGATCTACCACGATCCACTGATCTTTATCCACAAACAAATCCTCCATCTTGAGCTTCCACAACTCAAAACTTTGACCATTAAATTTCTCAATCTCCATCTTTCCACCGCTTCCCATCTTCTTTCAGGGCAAGAATCGATCCAACAGATCTCCCACTGAATAGGGTCTACCATAGGCCCGAGCAAAATCCCTCAACAGCAAAGGCGTCCCCTTGAAGCCAAAACAACTCTGATACCAAATTTAGGTTTTAATCATGTACAACGATTACCTGCAAAAATTCTTAAAATAAGAAATATACAATGGCGAGTACATAAAACAAATACACAGATTTTCCCCTGGATCCCAAAACCAGAACTACTAGATTGATTTTTCATTATGTTCCTCTCAATGTTACAATATATATATATACATAAACCCCAATCCATTAACCCTGGATTAGAACATAACCATAGTTCCCTTGACTGGATCTACAAAATACCTTGGGCAGAAAACCATCATGCCCAAAACCATGTGCAAAACCCATGCACAAAACCATGGGTAGGTCTGCCCACCATCTTTGGGTCTTCCCCCCATCATTAGGTCCGCCTATATATAGGAAAAATCCCATCCTTGGGCACATGAGACTAGTCATGGAAAGAATATAACACACACCCAACAGTCAAGACAACATTCTTGAACGAGGTGATAGAGGAAGAACTATACATAGAACAGCCAGAGAGCTTCGAGACTCATGAGAGGCGTACTCATGTGTGTAGAGTGAAGAAAGCTCCATACAAGCTCAAACAGGCTCCCAGGGCATGGTATGGTCGGATTGATAGCTACTTGTAGCAGATGAGATTCGTCAAGAGTGACGTAGATCCCAGCCTTTACTATTTGGTAGTAGAGGGTTAGCCACTCATCCTAGTATTGTATCTGGATGATCTATTCTTGACAGGATCATCGGGGTTCAAAGAGGACTACAAGAGGAACTTGGCAACAAAGCTTGATATTAAGGATTTGGGGCTAATGCACTATTTCCTAGGTTTGGAAGTGTGGCGGAAGGATAGGGAGATCTTCCTTGGGTAGGGCAGATATGCTACAGATATTTTGAAGAGGTTCAGAATGCAGGATTGTAGACCCACGTCTACACCCATGATCACCAACTAGAAGAAGATACATGCATCAGATGACAAGGATGTCGACCCCACCTTGTATAGATAGCTTATTGGTTCTCTCATGTATCTAGTCAACACTAGGCTAGATATTTGCTTCGTAGTCAATACCCTTAGTCAGTTTATGGTAGAGCCAAAGAGGGTACATTGGACAGCAACGACGCATATTTTGAGGTGTGTACGCGGTACAATCGAGTATGGGTTGAGATATACCTGAGGGGATGATGTCAAACTATGTAGATTCACAGATGCAGATTGGGTAGGCAATTCAGTGGACAGGAAAAGTACCTCTGAGTACTACTTCAATTTTGGGTCAAGGATGGTTTCTTGGTGTAGCAAGAAGCAGAAGTCAGTAGCACTGAGCTCTGCAAAGGCAGAGTATAAGGTAGCAAGCATAGCCATGTGCAAACCTATATGGCTTCGGAAGTTGCTGGTAAAGCTTGTTCAGACAAAGAATGGAGGCGACCAGTGTCTACAGTGATAATCAAAGTTACATTAAGCACTTTGGGAGTCCAATATTTCATGATAGGTTGAAACACATAGATATTCAGTGTCATTTCATCAGAGATTGTGTATAGCATGGGGCGATCCAGCTACAGTATGTTCCCACAGAACTGCAAGTTGCAGATATACACACAAACGCTCTAGGGAGAGCTAAGTTCGCCTATTTCAGAGAACAGATGGGTATGGTGGAGAACTCATTTCAATAGCAGGGACATTATTTTAGATGCTTCTCAGTTGTAGTAGTTGCAGTTGCAAGAGCAACAGATGAGAGGGAGTTGCAATGTAGATGCAAGGTTGGTAGCAGTATAGCAGTGTCAGCAGCAGCATAGATGCAGCATCAGAGTTGCATAGTAGTTGGTGGACAGTATCAGTCAGACATCAGCAGCGTGACAGGAGGTGATGTAGAGACAAGGTGTTGTAGCAGGATGTCTAGCAATAGAGAGAACATAGTCCTCGCTAAGAGGGAGTGTTAGTTTATGTAGCATCGGACGTGCTCTGGCCACGAAATTTGGAGAGGCTAGAATACATGAGATCTCCAAAACCCAGAAATCGTTTCTGGAAATTTCACCTAGAAGTGTCTCAAATAAATTATTAGCCAATTTTCAAATATTTCCTCAGTCTAAACTTAGGGAATATGGTTAATTTATCAGTATTAATTGAGATAAGGTGAGAATCATCTAGAAACTCACACGGATCGACTCGAAGATGATCCTAACCATTGATTAAGATTTAATCTTGGTCGTTGGTGCTCCAACAATGGATTATAAGAGGAAGTCAATGGGCACTTGGAGAGAATACACCAATGTAGATACTCAGTTGTCGAGGCAGTTTGATTTTCTCTGTAACAAAGATTCAACAAAGAAGATAGAGCCAGAGGGTGAATAGCAGGTCGTAGAGGAGGTCAACGACATTCCAGGAGGAAGTGTTCTAGTCCTGGGAAGAGAGAGTGGAATGGAAGGCCGAAATCCCCAGAGGTTTTGCGCAAGCACTACGCAAAGGTTGATGCAGAAGGTTCAGCGTGTGGCTAGGGAGGCACTTTTAGGGGCAGAAATTAGTTGTGGGGTTCCTTAGGTTAGATTGCCAATAGAGCATCTAAATTATTGTACTCAGAATTGCTGTTGAAGATTAATAATAAAACCTTCATCTACTGCACCGATTTTCCCGCACTGGGTTTTTCAAAGGCAATTGTCCAAAAATAATTGTCTAAATTCTTGTGTGTGAGTGTGCTAGAATTTCTTAGTTTCCAGTATTTTATTTTCTGTAGTATTTTTATGGTGAAAATTGCAGTATTGATTTATTCATTGTTTGTCGTAGCAAATAAACTGCATAATTAAATTTACAGATAAGAGAATAGTTTCCAGTTATTGCAATTGATGAAATTTTCACACAATCAGAGCCACGAGACTTGGGCGATGAGAGCCCATGGTGGCATTAGGATCCAGGTGGATCTATTGGTAGTAGATTGAGTGAGAGATGGGCTTGGGATCCAGGTATTGAGGGATCCAGTCATGTTTGGATTGTTTCGAGGCATGATGTGGAGCAGTGGTTCATATAGGATCCTAGTATCAGTTTGCAGATGCCTCTACAGTGGACAAGTGTGGATTGCTTGAGGGCAAGCAATCTTGGGGTGGGAGGATTTGTCATGTCACCATTTTTTTCCTCTATAATACAACCAGGATGGGTTCCAGGGTATGTGATGGCCAAGCCACAGAAGTCGGATTACATCATCAGGGGTTTCAGAAAAGTTTTGAGGAGTTTTTACGAGAACCAAAGGCATTTGCATGGCATATTCTATCATCCAAACAACTTCTCTTTTGTTCCATTACATTTCGACAACTTTCGGAAAACAAGGTTATTATTGAACCTAACTTAATTAATTTTTCTTAAGGTGGCATTTCGTGAGAATATTTGATGGAATGCCTCAATGTAATAGCTCTTTGGAATCAGAACGAGATCTATAGGATGTGATGTTGAGAAGTGACTTCTAGTGGCCAGAGAGAGTATGGTGGGCGATTTGCCATTTCCCTAATTAAAAATGACTTTAATATCATTTAATTAAAAAAGGGAAAAATAATTAATTGGAGGGGAAAGGCCAAAAGTGACTGAAGTGAAATAAAATTAAATGAAAAAGTCACTTAAAATAAAGTCAATGGAGGAGCTTCTAGACTAATAATAAAATAATAAAATAAGATGTTTCTAGAGGCTTGGAGATCTATCCATCTGATCTATAAAGAGGAGGAGATCATTTGGAGACATCTTTGAGTTGAAAATTTTTCTTATAGAGAGGTTTGGAGAACCAAGAGTTCCCAGCTTCAACAATAGCCTCAGGATGGAAACCCTCGGGTGATTCAACGAGAGTGGGTGAGAAACCATCTCTCTCCTTGGTGAATTCATCCCAAATTCACAAGTTGTAGAGTATTGATTTTCAGTCTATTTTGAAGGCTGGTTGTGGCATTGTTGCAGATCTATTGAGGCCATCACCTCATCCATTTCCATTTTCTTGTAACAACATATTACATATTAATAAAATAAGGTTGAGTTTGTTGCATGTGTATCTTGTCTATTCTTCAGTTGTAGTTTATATTTTCAGTTTTTGTCATTAAATTTGAGGCTTAATTTGTGCAAATGGTTTAAGGGATAACGGCTTAAATTTTTAAGCAAGTTTCTGCAAACTATTTTGTTCAGCACATTACAGTCACAAGAGCGAGTTTACGCCATTAGCAAGCCCAAGGGCTTGTGGAGGGGCTTTATGGTGTTTCGACTTCACTTACCAGATTCCATCATCAGAATCAGTTCTGCACAACTGACTTTTTGTTCTGTTGCATTCCAATAATTCCCATAAAACGGGATTATTATTGAGCCTGAGGTGGCATTACAGGAGTAATACTGGCGGGATTGTTAGTTTTTTTAGCATCGGATGTGTTCTAGCCACAAAATTTGGTGCAGAGGCCAGAATACATGAGATTTCCAAGACCCAGAAGTCTTTTATGGAAATTCCACCTAAAAGTAACTTAATTAGATTATTAACCAAGTCTAAACTTAGGAAAACTCGTTAATTAATCAGTAATAATTGTGAGAATCATCTAGAAACTCACACGGATCGATTCCAAGATGATCTTAGCCGTCGATTAAGTTTTAATGTTGGTCGTTAGTGCTCCAACAATGGATTATAAGAGGAAGTTAATGGGCGCTTGGAGAAAACACTTGAGAATGCCAGAAATTTGATTTCCTTGGCAAATCGATTTCCAGAGTAGCAGCATTTAGTTGTCAGAGAGCCAGAGATCGAAGCAGTGAGTGAGAGGCAGGGACAGTGAGTACGGAGGAAGTTTTCCAGATCCGGAGAGGTAGCAGCAAGAGGGTCGAGTTATTCCTAATGAGGCAGCGTAGAGGACTGCATAGTTGCTTTAGGTTGGCAGTTCGATTTAGCTGAGGAAAAATTTGTTCTCAATTCCAGAGGTCGAGCAGAGGTTCTAGAGTGTCAGAGAGACAATTTCCTCAGTAGAGGCAGGCATAACGACTTCATCAAAGACTAGTAGGAGGCTTGATGTCACAGAGACTGCGCAAAGCAATGCAAAGGTTGACGCAGAGGGTCTAGGAGGCCGAGTTTTCTGAAGGCAGGTTGTGTCGAGATTGCTTGTGAAGGTTAATTCCCCTCAATAATTTTTCACAGATTTTCTTGTTGTGGATTGTCAATTTCAGGTATCTAGATTGTACTCAGATTTTCACTGTTGCGTAATAAAATAAAACCCTCATCTGCTGCACCGGTTTTCCTGCATTGGGTTTTTCCGGAGACTTTTGTCCAAAAACAACAATGTTATTTTTATGTGTGTGTTAGTATTTTCTCAGTTCTAGCGCTGTTTATTTTCCACAATTTTTCATTTCTGATGGTTGCAGTGTGATTTATTCAGTGTTTGCTGTAGCAAACTACAAATAAATTGTTAGATAAAATTAACAATTAGGAGAATAATTTCCAATTGCTACAATAGGATTTCATTATTGGAATTTTCACAAGAACACCTTAGTGTAATAGCTCGTTGGAATCGGAACGAGAAAATCTACAGGATGATATGGTGGGATGTGACTTTCAGTGGCCTAAGGGATGGTGGTTGATTTACCATTTTCCCGAATTAAAAGGTATTTTAATTAAAAATAAAGGAGGGAAAAAGCATTAAGTGATTAAAATAATAATAAATAAAGGCTTCTAGGGGGGTCCATCAAATCTATAAAAGAGGAAGAGACCTTTTGAAGATATCTTTGAGTTGAGTACTTTTCTTGTGGAGAGGTTTGGAGAACCAAGAGTTCCTAGCTTTAGCAGTGGCATCAGGACGAAAACCCTCGGGTGATTCAGAGAGAGTGGGCGAGTACCCATCTCTCCCATTGGTGAATTCATCCAAAATTCACAGGAGCTTAGCAATTGCAGTTCAGTTCAGTTTTGGAGGGTCGGTGCAGCATTAGAGCAGATTCTTGAGGCCAGCTTTTCCATCTCAGCTATATTTGTTATATCAGCATGTAAACCTCAATTTAACTATTATAATAAAAACCGAGAATATTTCTGCTCATCATCTTATTGAATTGTCGAACTCTATTTGTTATATTTTACATGCAAATGTTCTATTAAATGAATGAAATTTTATATGTAGCATTTTGTTGAGTTAAATTTGAGAATTTGCCAAATTTTCCATTCGGGATAAAATCCCAAGAATAACAATTCATCCCATGCAAATTCATCATTGTGCAAGGTAAATACTCAATTCAAATTAGTAAATGATATAATCACGACATAAGATTCATAATATAAAATGCAATAATTGATTCATAAATGAAATACTGTATAAGTTGATTCAGATTCATCATTCTATAACCTAAATAGTGCTAATCAAACTAGTGGATACTGAAGTTTGAAATAGTAAACTAAAATTACTCAAAAATAGTAGAAGAGAGATGAGTCAAAGACTTAGCCCAAAATCTAGAGTCAAGACTGAAAAGTTAAAACTGAAAGTCAATAATGAACAATGAACACTAAAAACAAGATGAGCATCAAGGAGTCAATCCCATTGGCTGGTCCTCTACATCCATATGCTGTATGTGAAATGTAAAATAGAGATAGGTTTTAGTTTTTAGAAGGCTTTATGATATTTTTTTGTTTGCTTTAATTGTTTAGGGTTAAGGGCAAAAAATCCAGGCGAGGGAGCAACCCAAGTGTCCCTATTTCACAAGGGGCACCTAGGCATCCCACTTTTCGAGAGGGGATGCCCAAAAGCCCGCTTTTTTGGGAAACACACTCCACACACTAGAGAAACATTTCCTTGTGTGATTGCTCATGTTTTCCAAAAAAGGGGATATGGGGAGCATTCCCTTGGTGTGCCCAGAGCATGGGAAACGAGGGGAGCACACCCCCAACTTAACAGACCCATCCATGTGGAACACCGATTAATAATAATAATGAAAACAGACATATCTTTAAAAAAAAACACCAACAAAGGGATATTTGTACAGGGACACCACATTGTAAAATCATCATCTCTATTCATTCATCTTTTTTTGTATATCAGTATTTTATTATAGTTTATCTTATTGAACAAGGTACAAGGCATCTTATGATTGATAGAAAATAGATTATGAAAGCAACAAAAAATTACAGATATAACAAAAAGAGAACAGGAGAGGGAATTGAGAAAATATTATATTTAGCACCTGGTTCTGGCAATGATAACTTATGATCATTTAAGATAGCCTGGGCACCATTGGCAGTGGTCCAAAACGGGATCCGTATCTTCAAAGTAGATTCAATGCTATGCTCCCTCAAAGCCTTCATTGTTAGACATCGAAACCAACATTCATATTTAAATCAGTAAATCCAAATTTTACTGTAGTAGTCTACATCCATACAAATAGTCTAGTGGTAAGCTCTATTCATAAATAGAGGTCAGTTCCTCTTCATTTGTAAGAAATGAAGACTTCACATAAGAAAGGAAAGAAACATTCACTTAAACATATACTATCAATGAATAAATAGAATGAGATCCGATATCTTATTTAAAATGCCACCAAGTTTGCCTGCCATTGGCATCCTCTTTCCTCTGCTTTTAATGATTCATCTTTTCTTGTGGCTTAAATTTAACATCAAATATCACCATAGTATAAGTAGTAAGAAATTTAAGAACACCTTTAATGTGAAGAACTCCAGTGAGACACGAAGGTATGGATTGGATGCAGACAATGGCCCAACCCTCTGCTTCAGAATCAGTCCTGCTTCATCCCAGGTAAGAGTGCTAGATATAAATTGGGTAACATACAAGGTAGGAAATTTTCCACCCTCCTGAAAGTAGATTGAGTCACCCAGTTTTGAAAATGATTCAATACCTGCACAAAGAGTAAAAGATAAACCAACTGTGGAGAATTTACTTGCTCCCAAAAGCAAACATGATACTGAGTCTATAGCAAAAGTTGAACAGGATAGTACATTGGCATGTCCAAACAAGGAATATGTTCCAAGGTTTATCATGTAACTTCAGACAATGTTATAAATTGCCTTTTCAGAAAATAAGGACTTTTGAAAACATGATAGATCAACCTTGGCAGTCACACTCTTTTCTGTGCAATTTGTAGATTGGGGGATCTTATGATAGCTAATCTCTCTAATAGATGTTTAGAATTCAAAACATGTTGAAATCACCATGAGACACTTCTCCATGTTTTTATATGGCAGATGGCTTCTCCATTACTTGTAACCACCTGTTTCACTCCTCTACATCTAAATAGTAAATATGAACACCCAGTACTGGGGTTTTAGTTCCCACTTTGGATGCTGGTTTCATTTCATACATGTAGGTGCACAGGAACATTCTGACTAAAGAGAAAATATGTCAAAATTCTTTAGTTATGTTGCAATATTTCTATTACAACCCAGCAGAAGCAAATCAAAGACATTTGGAATAAGAGCAGGAGGACAATAAATTGGTAAGAATTGTGTAACCTAGCCTTCAAGTTGATTACAAGAGCCCAAGAACCACTCCAATACCATTGCTAGACCAATAAATGGTCATCATCATGAAATTATGTACATATAATGAGTGATAGTGTAATTAGAACATGCTAGGTCATGTAATAATTATGAACTCATCGTGACAATCAATGTGTTGAATGTATGGCACTTGTGTCATCTACCATGGTGAACCAATGCATTCCCAACTGTCAAAAACTGTGTTGCATCACTTGTATGAGAGACCACAAACAAAACTGAATTGTATAATCACTAAGAGTAGGGTCAGAAAATCAACGAGGTAAACTCCATCCGATAATCATATGTGCACATGGGGACATTGTGTTGAGAAAATATACTTCCTGGCAATACATTGAGTTCA
Source organism: Pinus taeda (assembly GCA_000404065.3). NCBI lineage: Eukaryota > Viridiplantae > Streptophyta > Pinopsida > Pinales > Pinaceae > Pinus > Pinus taeda. The sequence continues at coordinate 18,015 of APFE031507553.1, forward strand.
TATGAATGTCACACGCACACACACATTTTAACTAACTATGTTCTTGTCTCTCCAAACTCCAGACCCAAGGTACAAAATTTACATTTAACAGTGGGCACTATTATTGTGTAGGGAATTGATGATCTAATTGGTGATAGAAGCCAGGTTTGAATATAGTGGCACACACAAGAGTGATGTATGTAGTGACAATAATACACGAGTGAGTAGTTAGTGTATATTTGGGGTAGCATTGGATGTGCTGTAGCCATGAAAATTGGTGAAGAGGCTAAAGCACATGAGATCTCCAAGACCCAGAAATCGTTTTGGAAAATTCTATTCAGATGAGGAGTTATTAAAATAATTAATATTTTTAATGAGTTCCTAAGTCTAAACTTAGGAAAATAAAAATATTAATGGGTATTAATAAATATAAGGATGAGAAGCTTCTAAGAGACGAAGATCAAGTCTATTATAATCTTAGCTATTGATTAAGGACTTAATCTCGCTCATTGATTCATCAACAAGAAAAGTATAAGAGGAGGCTTGAGGGTCAGTTGGAGATACACCAACAGAGACCAGTCAGTTCGATTTTTGGAGTGGGGTTTGCTGAGAAATTCAAACTAGTGATTTGGATTCAGTGAGAAGCAGCAAGTACATAGTAGAGAGGCAGGGATAGTGCCTCAGAACCAGCGCAAAAATCATTGAGGCAGACGCAGAGCCAATTAGAAAGACACAAAGGCAGCTGGATTTCGCAGTGACTGGAGGGCCTGTATGGGTGACGCAGACAGGCCAAGTGCTGACGTAGTGAGGCAGAATGCTGACGCAAAGGGTCTGGGAGCTACGCAGAGGCTAGTTGGACTAACGTTAAGCCTAGGGGAAGCGCCAGAGGAATTTTGTGGTATTATTGTCGTGTGGTTATTTATGTTGGGTGAACCAGTTTGGCACCCTAGTTGTACTCAAGAAAGATGATTAATAAAACCCTCCTCTACTGCACCGGTTTTCCCACATTGGGTTTTTCCAGGGACAATTGTCCAAAAATAACTGCGTTGATGTGTTTGATTCTTATGCATGTATTTGTTTCTATATAATGGTGTGATATATGCAATAGAATTTATTTTAATATTTACTAAAGGGATTTTGTAAATAACTTATTGGAAAATAAGTAGGTAAAATAAATCAGTTGTTGCAGTAATAGAATTTCTATTTAGAAATTTTCACATGGTATCAGAGCAAAGAATGAGAGATAGGAAGGGAAAATCAATTACGGGTCAAAATCATGATGCAGAGGCATCTACCTCAGGAGACTCGTGCAGATTTTCAAAAAGTTGCATAAGAGATGGAAATTTCGATTTCTCTAAGTTGGCTCCCAGATTGGAAGAAGAAGTTGCTTGCGTAACAAGCTTTGCATCATCGGAGGTATGATATATAGAAAGTAGAGCATCCTGGCATATGACAAGAATTCGGGAATGTTTCTCAAAATATCAGGAGGAAAGAATGAATTTTCAGATCACCATGGGGAAAAAGGCAAAGTGTACTCTAATAGGGAAGGGTAACATAGTTTTTCAAACAAAAACAGGAGAGCGGTTACGAGCTACCAATGTGTTGCATGTGCCAGGACTGGGGATGAACTTACTTTACGTATCACAACTTCAAAGCAAGGGCTATGACGTTTTTTTCATTAAGGAGAAAGTATAAGTCAAACACCCGAGTTGGAAAAAGAAAGTACAGATCGGAATCAAAAGTACCAGGTTGTACAGGTTGCAGCTAGAATCACCAATGGCACTGATAAGCAGTAATGGAGACAAGGATTTGAATGAACTATGGCACAAAAGGATGAGACTTTTGCACCCTGGGGCTCTGAGAATTCTCAAGAAACTGTAACAAGAGTTCCAGATCTTAGTATAGAACGAGACGATGTATGCAGAGGATGTGCTCTCGGCAAGTATGCTAAAACAGTGTTTCCTAGAAGTAAAAATAGGGCCAAGAGTGTACTAGGATTGATACACTCAGATATCTATGAACCGATGTCCACAAAAGTTGTTAGTGGTGTCGAATACTTTGTCACCTTCATCGATCACCATTACAAGAAAACTTGGATTTATTTTTTGAAAACCAAGGATGAGGTTTTTTGTTGATTCAAAGAGTTCAAGGTTCTAGTGAAAACCCTGACATGAAAGAAAATAAAAGTATTGCGCTCAGACAATAGTGGAGAATATGTCGACAAGGACTTCACCGACTTTTGCGCTAGGGAAGGCATCAGAAGAGAGTGGACAGATCCTTACAATCCGGAGCAAAATGGAATAGCAAAAAGGAAGAATAGGACTATTGTGGAAGCAGTTAGGGCCATGATGTATGATCAGGATATGACAAAATTCCTAAGGGCAGAAGCATGCAGCACGATGGTCTATGTCCAAAATATAAGTCCTCATAGCATAGTTGCGGGGGAGCGCCCCCCCCCTTCGAACCCGCTCCCGAAGCGCGCTCTGGGCGGGAGCGGCTCCAGAGCGGCTTGGGAGCGTGCTCCCTCAATCGCTCCCGGACGGGAGCGATTTTCGGGAGCGCGCTCCCTTCCAAAAAAATTTCGCTCCCTGCCGATTTCAGGAGCGACCTAGGGAGCGGCCGCTCCGTCGCTCCCGGAGCGCTTTTTAAAGCTCGGGAGCGATCGGGGAGCAATTGCTCCCGATCGCTCCCGGGCTTTAAAAAATCGTTCCGGGAGCGATTTTGAGCGGGCCGGGAGCGGGTCGGCAATAAATAAACAGAAACATTTCATTATGAATGTTTGAAGAGGTTGAGGAGCTTGAAGAGCAAGAGTTTGGAGCAAGGAGCAATTGCTGAAGAGCGAGGAGCGAGGAGCAAACCTGCAGAGGTAAGTAACTTAATAATTTAGCTAATCTAGCTAGTTTAATTTAGTTAGGTAGTAATTTAGAGAATTTAATTTAGTTTATTGAGTATTAAAATTATGAATTTCAATTAAATTAATAAATTAAGTTAATTAATCCCAATAAATTAAATTAATTTGCAGATTGTTGAATGAAAACCCTAAAAACATCAAACACCATGGACCTGACTATATCTCTGGGCATTTTCCTCTTCCTGGTCCCTTTTATGGTTATTATGGTCCTGGAGAGTAGGAAACGGAGGGGCCAAACTGAAGAGGGGGATGAAAAAGCTGGAGAAAGTCAAATGGGTGAAAACCCCGGTGAGGAAGAGCTGGAGGAGGGTGAACAGGACACTCAAAAGACTAAACAAGACCAAACCCCATTGTGGAAATATGTTCACAGGGCTGAAACAGGGAGAGGGGGTGGAACCACTAAATTTCATTGCCCCCATTGCAACACTGATTACACAGGTTCATACACCCGTGCTAGAAGACACCTTTGCGGGAAAAGGCCATGGGATGGAGAGAAACAAATAGGAATCAAAACTTGTGCAGTGGTGTCAACAGCGGATAGAGCCAAATACATAAGGGAAGAGGAGGAAGCCCAATACAAATCAAAAAAATCAAGGGGTTTCTTTGAACCAAGCTCACAATCACAAAGAACTCCTTCAGCGTCCTCCCAAGGCAGTGGATATGGAGGCACAGGGTCATCATCTTTAAGGCATAGAACCATATCAGATTTTCTTGATGAGGGTGTAGGAATGATGTGGATTCAAAGGTTTACAGGTTTCTCTATGCATGTGGGATACCATTCAATGTTCTTCGCTCACCTTATTGGCACGAAATGGTTTCGGCCATAAATGATGCCCCTAAAGGATACAAGAGCCCTGGGTATGAAAAGGCAAGAACCGTTGGCCTTGATAATGAAAAAGCAAAAATATCACATTCTTTGAATAGAATGACAAGTGCTTGGACTGAGCATGGGGTGTCCATCGTATCTGATGGATGGACAAATGTAAAAGGCAAGCCATTGATAAGTGTTCTTGATGTGTCTGTTAATGGTCCAATCTTTCTAACTGCACATGATTACTCAGACAAGTTCAAGACCGCCATCAACATTGCAGAAGCATTACTTGAAACAATTGATCGTATTGGGCCATACAATGTCATCCAAGTCATCACTGATAATGCTGCTAATTGTAAGGCAGCGGGAGCAATTATTGAAGATAAATACCCCAATATATTTTGGTCTGGATGTTTGGTTCACACATTGAACCTTCTGATGCATGATGTTGTCAAGAACAAAAATGCACAATACAAATGGATTGGTGATTCGTACAAGAAAGTCCAACAAATGATAAAATTTATTACAAATCATAGCAATACCCATGGCCTTTTCCGCAGTCACTCGAGATTGGAGTTGTTGAAGATTGCGAAGACCAGATTTGGTAGCTATTACTTCACCTTCAAGTGCCTTTTGAAGGTAAGAGAGTCATTAGCTAGCATGGTATCAAGTCCACATTGGCAGGTATTAAAGGAAAGGGCTACAAATGCAGCTGACAGGTGAGGTTTTGAACTAGTGGAGGAGGCCGCTCTTGATGGTCAGTTTTGGACAAATGTGAGGCAAGTATTGGATTTCACCAAGCCCATTTATCACATGATTTGGTTTGCAGATACAGACAAACCAGTGATTGGCGAGTTGTATGAGTAGATGGATACCATGTTGGGGCAAATAAAAGATATTGTTCATAACAGAGATCCCGACTTGTACAAACTGATTCATGATTGTCTGTGTGAACGGTGGAATAGACTTAATCTTCCACTACATTGCTTGGCGTATATCCTTACGCCAAAATACTACTCTACATCTTGGTTGGGCCAACCTGCACCAGGGGGTGGGATTAGGACCAAACCCCATTTAGATGCAGAGGTAACTAGCGGATATTTACAAGCATTAGAAAAGTTGATACCTGACAGGGAGGAATGTGCATCTATGTGCCTTGAAATAGGCAAATACTTTAGTGGCATTGGTTTGTTTGGTAACATCCATGCAACGGAAGACAGAGATAGATTTGATTCTCTCGCATGGTGGGAAACATATGGCGGCCAGGGACTTTTGCGAAAATTGGCAAAAATATTTCTTTCACAGGTTGTAAATACTTCTTCTACAAAGAGGTGTTGGAGCACCTACAGCTACATACATAATGTGAAAAGAAAGAGACTCAATGAAACCGAGCAAAAAGCGTGGTTTATGTGCACTACAACTTGAGGATGTTGAGTCATTACTGTGATCGGGCTTATGAGGATCCCACATATAAAATTTGGGACAATCACCCAGAGGATGACAATTTGGAGGATGGCACTATACATCTTGAAGAACTGGAAGAGGAACTTATAAGGGATGAAGATGAAGCACCTGCAGCAGCGATGCCACCTCCACCATCCAGTAGCAGTGCTCGAGTTCCAAGTCTTGTTCCTTTGCTATCGCCACATCCATCTACACCCTCACGTGGAGAGCATGTGCCTTCTAGTTCTGGTCGTCGGTCTGTGCGGGAGACGCCTAGAAGACCACCACGACCTGCTTATACTCCTGGAGACTCTTGTGGCAAGGGCCAAATGTAGATTTACAGTTTACTTGTCTTTTTTGGTTTCTATTAGTTTTCATAACTGTTGAGTCTCGAGTCCTTGACTCTTGACTCTTTCATATCATAATGATATTTTTTGTAAACAATATATGATTGTGACAATGAAAATTTGAAGTTTGAAGCTGGCAATTATAACTCATTGGTAATGATTGTGAATTATGAATATGATGCTTCGTGAAAGACTAAAGTTGTTTCATTTCATTTCATTATTCATGTTTCATTTTATAACATTTCATTTCATGTTAACAATTAGAAGTTAAGACTTAGAAATATCTAAGATATTATTTCTTGTGGTTAAACTTAGCTTACAAGTACAACTTTGGTGATCAATGATGATAAATGTTATATATTGAGTTTTCAATTTTGAAATCTTGAAGTTGAAACTTTAAGATTGAATTTGATGAATCATGATTCACGAGACTCAATATGTTGCAGTTGTAATATGTATTTTACTAATTTGTGGACATGGTTGATGAAGATTATAACTTCTAGATGATTGATGTGATATGGTTCAATGATCAATCTA
>APFE031507553.1:24136-36475 GCA_000404065.3 Pinus taeda
GATCAATCTATGTTTTTTTATATCTAATTCATCATTCTACATGTTTTTGTTGACATATATGTATCAAAAATTAAAAAAACATAAAAAATATATATATTTTTAAAAAATTGCTCCGGGATTTGCTCCCAAACAGGGAGCTTTTGAAAATGTCGCTCCCGCTCCCGTTTTTGCTCCCGCTCCCCGCTTTCACTCCCACAGCGAGGGGTAGTTTGGCAAGGGATTTTCATCTGAGGCCGAAGAATACATAGCAGAGAGGCAACATAGTTTCGGGAAAGACATCGTAGGCCCTAGCAGGGTTGACTTAGAGGTCGAAGAGCTGTTGCAGAGGACGCAGAGGGCTGACGTAGGTGACACAAAAGTCGTAGAGGCTAATGCTGGGCCTCAGAGGCATTACAGGGGAGATTTTGTGGGGCAGACTGGGAGCAGATCAACATAATCGAATTTCTAAGCAAGGGAGGCTCACTGTCAGAGTGACGCAGTTCTAGAGTAGTGCTTGGAGCAGCTTTCGTTGTCCATCATAGGGAACAACCAGAATTGTTGTGGGATTTGATCATCCGTTTTTTGTTTTTGTGGAATATCTATCTCTGGATAGAGGTACTACTGCCGAGGATATTCTATGTTGGGTGAGCCATTTCTGGCACCCTAGTTGTATTCATGAAATCTGCCTAATAATACAAACCCTCTATTTGCTGCACTGGTTTCCTCGAATTGGGTTTTTCCGTAGACGATTGTCCAAAAATAACGATGTTCCTTGTGTTATTGTCTCAGTTTATTTCAGTTCATTTGTGTAGGCTGCAATAGTGTTTACATCGATTTTTATGTAATTAAATAACTTGTTAATGCAAAGAACAAGTAGGAGATTGTAAACAAGTAATTGTAGTAAGGATTTTTGATGTGTTAGATTAAAAAATTTTCACATCCAGCACACCCTTGGTTGATCAATTCTATCCCCTTGACCTAATTCTGGGTTGTGGTCCCACCACCTTTTGAAGATAATTCCACAAGGACCACTTGGAATCCAAGTTTCCACAATGATTTTGTGGTCTAGAAATATTCTTGATAAGTCATATACTCAAACCCTGGCCCTTGGAATTCTCCTACACCCTTCCTAGAGAGCCTTTCATCTTGCTTTCCCAGCAAGGAAGTCATATATTTGTGTGAAAATTCCTAAACCGGAATCCCTACTACAACAATTGATGATATTTCTCCTACTTGTTGAATTTACATGAACATGTTATTTGTCGTTTCCTACGACAAATATTGAAATACATACACTACAACCTTCACCTAATTAATTTATATGTGGAAACAAGAGATTCAGCGAGAAAGAAACTACAACACAATAACATTGTTATTTTTGGACAAAAGTATCCGGAAAAACCCAATGCGAGAAAATCAGTGCAGCAGATCTCAGGGTTTATTATTAATAAGCATTAACAAATTTTGAATACATATTTGAATACTTTAAGGGTTATTCAGTTGCAGAGGGAGAAATATTCGCAGAAAGATTTGTGAGATTACCTCACACAATCACTGAGAAAAACCCTAGCCGATTCGGTCACTAGATGAGGTGCCTCTAGGAGGCCCTGCGCTACCTTTGCGCAGCCCTCACGCAGTCCCTACGTCAGCCCCTCTATACACTGTGTCACCTAGCCAGCTAATCAATTTTCTTCTCGGAGTCACTATTCTCAGCCTCGTAGTCTCACACCCCGACTCCTGGCTTCTGAAATTGACTCTGCTACAAAATTTTAGACTCTCTCTCACCCTTTGCGCTGCCTTCGTGTTGTCCTGCATCAGCCTCTGCGTGAGAGCTGCTGGATCCCTCTTTGCCTCTCTTTGCTGATGATTCTCCGATTGACAAAATCTCTCTCTCAGGATGCTATCTTTGCCCCTCAACTACAAGAAAGTTACTCGATCAAAATTTCCTTCTGGTGTGTCTTCCAAATGACCCTCAAGCTTCCTTAAATAATCTTCTTGTTGACATTCAACAACCCATATTAAAAGCTAATCAATGGCTAAGATCATTTTAGCTTGATTCTCGTCTTCTTCTAGAAGTTACACCCACAATTGTTGATTTTGGGTAGTATCGGATGTGCTCTAGCTTCGAAATTTTGTGGAGGGGCTAAAACACATGAGATCTCCAAGACCTAGAAATTGTTTGGAGAAATTCTGCCCGGATGAGGAGTTACTAAAATAATTAATTTTTTTGGGTTCCTAAGTCTAAACTTAGGAAATAAAAATATTAATGAGTATTAATAAAGATATGCATGAGAAGCTTCTAAGACACGAGGATCAAGTCTGTTTTAATCTTGGACGTTGATTAGAGACTTAATCTCGGTTGTTGATTCATCAACAGGAAAAGTATAAGAGAAGACTTGAGAGTTAGTTGGAGACACATCAGGCAAATTCTCAGTAACCCGAAGGAAATTGATTCTCAAGGAGAAGGAGTTTGATTTTAGAGGGAGAGTTGCAGGGTGAAGGAAAAGGAGGGCATCAACAACAGTCAGTGATTGAGGAGGATGTGACACAGGACATTCGAGAGATAGCGTAGAGGGAAAAGCATGGAGACAACACCATTGGTGATGCAGTCCTCATGCAGGTTAACGCAAACTGACGCAGAGTGATGCAAAAGTGACGCAAAAGTGAGTGAAGGGTTTCGAGGGTCTCCGAACTTCTCCAAGAGGAGGAAAATCTTTGTCTCAGAAGTGTCTCAATTTTTCTGTAGAATCATCCTTGTAAAGCGATTGTTGTTGAAGATTAATAAATAAGCCCTCCTCTGTTGCACCAGTTTTCACACATTGGGTTTTTTCGGGGACAATTGTCCAAAAACAACAATGTTGATGCGATTGATTCTTGTGCTTGTATATCAGTGTTATTTTCTTTTTGTAATTATGTGATGACTGTAATAGATTTTATTTTAATGTTTACTAAAGGGTTTCGTAAATAACTTATTGTGAGAGATAAGTAGGTGAATAAATCAGTTACTGCCACAAAATTTCATGTTAGAAATTTTCAAAATTTCCTCTTGAGAACTTCTCACTTTAAAAATTCAATCTCTTGATCTCTCGATGTGTATTCCAAATGACTCTCAAGCTTCCTTAAATAATCTTCTCGTTGGCATTCAACGACCCATATTAAAAGCAATCAATGGCTAAGATCATTTTAGCTTGATCCTAGTCTTCTTCTAGAAGTTACACCCACAATTAGATTAATACCCATTAATATTCTTAATTTCCTAAGTTTAGACTTAGGGTCCCATTCAAAAATATTAATTATTTTAATAAAATTGTTTATGAGTGGAATTTCCCAAAACGCTTTCTGGTTCTTTGGAATTTATGTGCCCAAGCCTCTCTGCAAAATTTGAGGCGTAGAGTGCATCTGATGCTACCCCAAATCAACAATTTGAGCCTCTTGTGAATAGGCTTCTAGGATCACCTTTCATCCTATCATTGATCCATTCATCTTCGTGATCCTTATTATATTGACTCTCCTCCCATTGGTGAAAGTCCAAAGAGCAGGGAACCTTAGCTGAGGTGACAATAGGCTATCACTCCATTGTTTCCCTTGACCTAGTAGTTGCCTTATAGGACCCCCTCCTAGGACCCTGCTAGTTTGAGTTGTAACAGGTCCTACTAAAATTTCCACAAAGAGTGCGACTTGCAAAAGAGAGAAGAAACCAATCCAAACACCTCGCACAATAGCCTAGAATTGTTCCAAAGTACTTGACCTTCTTCCTATACTCGACCCTCCTAGCAGTCACGAAAATACACAAACCAATGCGCTTTCCTCCTTCCTTGGGGTCCTTAGATCTGCGGCCTAGATCAGATGATATGCTTCTATGAATCATTGCACTTGGATGCTCCTTTGAGGTCTCACATGTGACATATTTATATGTTTCCTAGTGGCAACATCTTGCCTATCCTTGGGCCTTCCTTAAGTCAAGTCGACCCTTCATCTTGTGCCACTTTTTCCCACACATAAATAAAAATTTATTTTATCATAAACTAAACCTCCTCTCTTGATGTTCTTTGTGGCCCCCAGCCCCTTTTAGGGTCCTCTACAATCTCCAAAACTCCTTGTGGTTTCACACCCACAAGCTTGGGTGCAAAGCCCACATGCTTGGGTTCTTAGCCCACAAGTCCATTTGTGGTGCCACTTCCTCCAAAACCCCGAACCCTAGGGATTGGAGTACCTCCCAAGCTACAAATCTCAACATCACAAACTCCTGACCATCTCTAAATGTCTGAAGCACCTTGCAGTTACTCCTACCAATTGATGTGGGTGGAGCTTCAAGCTCCTCATCACGTTGCTACTCCATATTTTGTGAACTCTCCTCAACTCCTGTACCTGTACTTGTACTTGTGCCTTGCGCCTGAGATTGTTGTTCAACCCTTGGAGCTTTTGTTTGCTGACTCAAATTAATTGTTGGCAACTCACAACACCTATTGAAGGCTTTCTCCTCCTGAAGCTTAATGTCCCATCTCATAATGATCTACGGAGTCCCCAGAATATACATCATGTATGTCTTGGATGTTTCATTGTAACTAATGAAATACCCTTTCTTTGCAGTCGAATCTAGGTTAGTAAACTTCTTGGTTGGAATGTGTTAATAAGCAATATTGCCAAAAACCTTAAAAGGACTGACTTCTAGCTTATTTCTTGTAAATGCATCCTCAAGTGTCATCTTTTCCAATACCTTATGTGGGACCCTATTTTGAATGTATACTATTGTGCTATATGCCTCTGCGCAAAAATATCCAGGCATATTATGATCATATAGCATGGCCCTTGCTGCTCCAATTATGGATATGTTCTTGTCTTATGCAACCCCATGTTGTTGCAGGTTATGCGGAGCTTTCCATTCTCGCCTAATTCCTCGATATACTCACCCCATTGCATGTCTGAAGTACCTTTATCTTTTGCAAATGAGTGATAGCTCTTATCTTCTTGGGCTTGTCTTCACCAAAGCTCTGATACCATGTTGAAATTGTGATGTTTTATGTTGAAACAATTACTTATTCCAAAAACGTCTTCCTGCTGCAATATTAGTTAAGCAATTGTAGATAGAACATAAATCAAATGCACAATAGAATACAACCAAGAACAAAATGAGACACAGATAATTTAAGTCCAACGACTAGGGAAAGACCCACAAGGGGGAAAACCCAACCAAATTCTTCTTCTATTAGATATCAATTGTTCAACATAGATATAGAGTAAAATGAGAGATCAAGAGAATGAGTAAGTTGACCCAAATATGAACATGCTATAGCATGAAAATTACTGGTAGCAGTAGTAGATGCAAACATTGAATCAACCTTCCCTTCAACTGAATCAACACTGAAACATTGAAGCACCAAATCAATCTTGGCTCACCAAGTTATGCTCTTACTCTCCAAGTCTCTCTCTCTCTCACAATCTTCTTCAAGTCTCTACAACTCTCTCTCTCTCTCACAATCTTCTTCAAGTCTCTACAACTCTCTCTCTCAAGTTCAAATTCTTCCTTCACAATGCACAAGTAGTAGTAGTTGGTGAGAAGACATGAGACACACATATATAGGAAGAGCCACAAATTCTTCTCATAAAGGAGGAGCAAAAAGAATGCCTTGAGGAAGAGTAACCTATACCATTTAAGGGAGTGTAACCTGTGCCATTAAGGAGAGAAACACATGCCTTAGTAACTTATACCATTAAGGAGAGGTACACATGCCTTAGTAACTTATGCCATTAAAAGAGGAACACATGCCTTAGTGTAAGAGGAATATGCCATGTCTTCGAGTGCGTAAGAGAGAGTGTAATGTATCATTAAGAGAGAAAGAGTTACATAGAGGGATGTGAGTCATCAAGGAAAGAGGAGAAAAGTGATTGAGGTGATGAAGGTAGGGTGACATGTAATACCTTTTAATAATAACATCATAGTATCATAAAGGATAATAATAATAATAATTTTATTAATATTGATGATAAAGTCGAGATTAAACTATTAGGATTGATTAACGATAAATTATGTTATTTTTTTCAACTATACATGATGACCAATTGATGCAAGGTGATTTACTATTTTTGGAAAGTCATACTTGAGAAACTAGACATGACTTTCTATTTTTAGAAAGTCACTCCAGAATTGTCAGAATTGAGATTTTATTTAAGGAAATTCATCCCTGAGCTGCCAATTTTCAACACTTCTACATCAAGCTTGTGATTTGGCTTAGGAACTGAGACTGGAGTTACAAAGACTATTGGACCTGGTCTAGTCTAAGATAGTCATACCGATTTTCCAATCCAACTAGGAGAGATTTCCTTTGAAATTTCTCCAGCCATTGGGTTAACTATGGTGTTGAATGAAGTCTTACTGTTTCCAAAGAAACTCTCGATAGGGATTTGTCTTGCAAAATGTTGGTTTAATAAACACCCAATCATGAACAAAGAGAAACTGAAGACTGGTGCTTTGATCTTCCCTTCCACGCGACCAATTTCCCATCTATGGATCAAGCCAAAAATCGTTGTTGTAACCTAGTGTACCTTGTTAAAATTTCTGTTTTCCCACCCCGGTTTTCAGTTTCTCCTTATTTCTCCCATGTAGTTAAATGCCCTTTCCCATAACCATACATTCAACAAGCTGGAAAAAATAAATTTTACTGAAAACACAAATTCTGGAAAATTTACAGAATGCTGGAAATTGCTGAAATAAAAATCAGCAGTAATAAACAGCCATTAAAACACATTAAAACACTGATATTTTTGGTCAATGTGACCCTGGAAAAACCCCCTACAACTCTTGGGGAAAACCAGTTTGAGAGCTCTTCTTTATTTCTGAAAAATGTCTTTTTATAGCAAGAAAATTTCAGCAAAAAAATTATAGCAAAATAAATTTTTTCAGCAAACAAACTTATCCGTTTTCAGCCCAACAGACCACCTGGAAACTTCTCAGTTTTCAGCAAAAAAATCAGCTTTTTCTGCTTGTTCTTGCTGCTGTTCTGCTTGTCTTTCTGCTGTTCTGATTTTGCTGAAGAGCTGCATGGTATGTGTGCCAAACTGCTGCCTCTTTCTTCTTCTTGTCTAGAAATCTCCCTTGCTCTCTTGCTCTCCTTCTCCCAATCTGCTCATGAAAGAATGAATGATCTTTTCCTCCTTTTCCTCCTTTAATATAACTCCAAGTGACTTTTGGGTGATCTCTAGATCCAATGGCTGAAATAGATTTAGATCAATGGCTGAGATTAAATGCACATTTAAATCTCACTTTCTATTTTTTTAATTCACCCACTTTAATAAAGACCCACTTAGTCATTTATTTCCAAAGTCACTTTTCCTTTCTAATTTTTCATTGACTTTATAAAAGTCACTTTAAAATTAGACTTAGTAACTTTATCACTTAAAGTCACTTTTAAATTAGATTTTAACTTTATAAAAATTATAAAGTCACTTTAGGAGAAAAATTAAAATCTTTTGGACACTTTTCCCTAGGCCAAAGATCAAAAGCCTAAGGGAACCACCTGTCCTCCGGTACCAAATTTCAACACTCCCTCTTACAGAGGAAGGTGTTCCTCACCACACCCATCTTGTCTCTGAAGTAAACATGCTTGCCCCGTGGTAAGGCTTTGGTAAGAATATCTGCAACCTGCTCATCGGTGGAAATATACTCAAGCTTCACAGCTCCCTTCTAAACATAGTCTCTGATGAAATGATATTTGATCCTGATATGCTTTGACTTGTCATGAATACTGGATTCTCCGTGAGTTTAATGCAACTCTGATTATCACAGTAAATCACTGAAGGTCTCAACGGCTGACCAAATAAGCCAAACAACATCTTGCGAAGCAAGATGGCCTCACAACTAGCTAGATTGGCTGCCATATACTCTGCTTCCGCTGAACTCAATGCTACTGACTGCTGCTTCCAGTTGAACCATGACACTATTGCCGAACCCAACCCAAACAACACCCTGAAGTGTTGTTCTTATCAGAAGCACAACCTACCCAATCAGAATCAGTATAACTTTCCAATCTCACTCCATCCCCCTGCTTGTAGTCTAGACCATAATCCATTGTTCCCTGCAAGTACCGCAAAATGTGTTTTGCAGCCACCCAGTGAACCTTCCTAGGCTCACACATAAACTGACTCATCGTGTTGACTGCAAAACAAATATCTGGTCTAATGTTGACCAAATACATCAAGGAACCAATCAGCAGCTTGTACAATGTGGGATCCACCAACTCGGAATCCGAAGCATGAAGCTTCTTCCAGTTGGTGATCATCGATGTCGACATGGGTTTACAATCCTCCATGTGGAATCTGCCAAGGATGTCCACAATATACTTCCCCTGCCCCAGGAAGAAATGCCCCTCCTCCTGCCATACCTCCAAACCCAAAAAGTAATGCATCAAGCCGATGACCTTCATCTCAAACTCCGTCGCAAGATCTCTCTTGCAGTGCTCTATGAGTCTCTCTGCACCTGTAATGATCAAGTCATCCACATACAGCACCAGAATGAGAGGCTCCTCACCTATCACAATATAGTAAAAGTTCGGATCTGCCTCACTCTTTGTGAAACCCATCCCCTGCAAGTATGTATCTATCCTGGAGTACCAAGCTCTAGGAGCTTGCTTCAGGCCATAAAGGGCCTTCTTCAGTCTGCACACATGGGACTCCTTCCCATGCACTTCAAAGCCCTGTGGCTGCTCAATGTACACCTCCTCCTGTATGAAGCCATTGAGAAATGCAGTCTTCACATCCATCTGGTGGATCTTCCAACCCATCTCTGCTGCTATCGATATAATGGAGCGGATCGAAGTATATTGAGCCACGGGAGCGAAGGTCTCCTCATAATCAACTCCCTCTACCTGGGAGAACCCTCTAGCCACAAACCTCGCTTTGAATTTCTCAATGCTGCCATCTGCAGCATGCTTTACCTTGTAAAGCCATCTGGAAGTAACCACGGATTTGCCCTCAGGCCTCGGCACCACCTCCCAAACATCATTCTTCATGATAGAAGAATACTCCTCCTGCATGGCCTCTCTCCAGACCTGCTGGCTAGCTGCCTCCTCATAGCTAGAAGGCTCAGAGTCAAGGATGCTGGTAACCATCGCCATATAGCTACAAAATCTCTCAGGTGGTCTACTCTCTCTGACCGGCCTCTTCGGCTCAGCAACAGATGTGGCATCTCTCAAGGTGTCCTGAAGCCACTTGGGCTTCCTCTTCCCTGAGCATGCTTCTCCCATAGGAGAATGAAACTCCTCCTCCTCATCACCATCAGTAGCCTGAACTCCTGACTACCTGTCTGCTGTCCCCCTGCCCGCACCTGAACCTGTAGAAGCTGAGGTACCGTGTGAACTGTCCAACAGTGGACTCCTTAGTGAACTGCTCGGAGCACCACCCCTCTGGCTCAGCGAGCCACTGCTCACTGACGGACCTGACATCGTCATAAATGTTCCTCCTGATCCTCCTGATCCCTGCCCACTGGATCCCTGCGACTGACTCAATTGCTGCTGAGGGTCTGGCTGATCCAGATACTCTAACTCCCGTGACCTCCTAAAGGCCCTGTCCTCCTCGAACTTCACATCCCGCCTAACAACAACTCTCCTCTGTGCAGGAATGTAAATCCGAAAGGCCTTTGAGGTCTCACTGTAGCTCACAAAGATACCCTCCTATGCGGTGGGCTCTAGTTTGGTCCTCTTCTCCTTGGTTATGTAGGAGTATGTAATGCATCCAAAGATACGAAGATGACCAATATCAGGCTTCTTCCCAGAGAAAGCCTCCTCCAGAGTCATGTGCCCGAAGGCACGATGCAGACTCCTGTTCTGCAAGTAAACAGCTGTGTTGCAGGCCTCTGCCCATAAGAACAATGGCAACCCCTGATCATGTAACATGGCTTTGGTAGCCCCTACGATGGATCTGTTCTTCCTCTCCGCAACTCCGTTCTGTTGGGGGTTGTAAGGAACAGTGAACTCCCTCCTAATGCCTGCCTTCGCACAATAATCAACGAACTCTCCAAGGTGGTACTCTCCTCCATTGTCCGACCTCAGGGACTTGATCTTCCGACCTGTCTGTGTCTCCACAAGAGCTCTAAACTCCTGAAACCGCTTGAAGACCTCACTCTTGGTCTTCAAGAAATAAATCCAGGTCCTCCTGAAGTGATTATCAATGAATAAAACATAGTACTCATATCCACTCAAGGAAACATGAGACATCCGACCGCTCACATCAGAATGAATCAAATCAAGTATCCTAGTTGCTCTACTGTCACTGCTGGGAAAAGGGGATTTGGCAAACTTGCCCATCGCACATCCTCTGCAAGTATCAAAGTGATCAGTACTGAAATCTGGTACACCTGTAGTGATCTCCCGCAAGGTCCTCAAGGCTCCATGATACATATGTCCCATCTTGCAGTGCCAAAATCTCACATAGCTCAGAACTGGTAGCTCTGCTGTCGGTTCTACTGCTCAATGCCACAAGGGACTGGAATGCAAACTGTTGTTTGTGAAAAATCAGTTTGCTGGAATTTTCTGAGTGAAAAATCAGCAGGCTGTAATTTTCCTTCTTGCTTTCCCAAATTGCACTTTAGCACTCAACCTCTGATACCATGTAGAAATTTCTCATTTCCCACCCCGGTTTTCAGTTTCACCTTATTTCTCCCATATAGTTAAATGCCCTTTCCCATATCCATACATTCAACAACCGAAAAAATAAATTTTTGCTGAAAACACAAATTTTGGAAATTTTACAGAATGCTGGAAAATGCAAAAATAAAAAATCAGCTGGTACAAGCAGTCATTTAACACATTTGAACACAGTGATTTTTGGTCAATGTGCCCCTGGAAAAACCCCCTACAACTCTTGGGGAAAAACAGTTCCAGAGCTCTACTTTATTTCTGAAAATGATTTTTTTACAGAGAGAAATATTCAACAAAAAATTAGCAAGCAAATTTACAACTTATCTCTTTTCCTGTGCCTCACAGCAAATAGGACAACAATAAATGCTATACAGTCTCCTCGATTTTTGTGCTGACTTTCAGCCTTAAATGCTGATGTATGGCTTGCATTAAATGCGTTGTACGGATTGCAATAAATGCGTTGTACGGACCTTGATTTGCGTGTAGAAAAATAGCAAACTACTCTTCGATTTCTATGCAAACTACTTGATTTCTGTGCAAACCAGCTGTATGGATTTCTAGAAAATCGTGCCAAAATCAGCGTTTCACTGTGTGCTGAATCAGCTGTACAAATCTGCTCAACTGCTGCCTTGGAATGTGTGCCAAGTTGTTGTCTCCTTCTCCTCCTTTTCTAGAAATCTCCCTTGCTTTCTTGGTCTCCTTCTCTCAATCTGCTCATGAAAGAATGAATGACCTCTTGCCTCCTTTTTCTCCTTTAATCTAATCCTAAGTGACTTTTGGGTAACTTCTAAATCCAATGGCTGAAATAGATTGAGATCCAGGGCTGAGATTAAATGCTCATTTAAATTCCACTTTTTATTTTTTAACTCACCCCACTTTAATAAAGACCCACTTAGTCATTTATTTCCAAAGTCACTTTTCCTTTCTAATTTTATATTAACTTTATTAAAGTCACTTTAAAATTAGACTTTAGTAACTTTATCACTTAAAGTCACTTTTAAATTAGATTTAACTTAATAAAAATTATAAAGTTACTTTAGGAGAAAAATTAAATTCTTTTGGACACTTTTCCCTAGGCCAAAGATCAAAGCCTTAGGGAACCACCTGTCCTTCGGTACCAAATTTCAACACTCCCTCTTACCGAGGAAGGTGTTCCTCACCACACACATCTTGTCTCTGAAGTAGACATGCTTGCCCCGTGGTAAGGCTTTGGTAAGAATGTCTGCTACCTGCTCATCAGTGGAAATATACTCAAGCTTCACAGCTCCCTTCTGAACATAGTCTCTGATGAAATGATATCTGATCCCGATATGCTTTAACCTGTCATGAAATACTGGATTCTCCGTGAGTTTAATGCAACTCTGATTATCACAGTAAATCACTGAAGGTCTCAACGGCTGACCAAATAAGCCAAACAACATCTTGCAAATCCAAATGGCCTCACAACTAGCTAAATTGGCTACCATATACTCTGCTTTCGCTGATCTCAATGCTACTGACTGCTGCTTCCGGCTGAACCATGACACCACTGTCGAACCCAACCCAAAACAACACCCTGAAGTGCTCTTCCTATCAGAAGCACAACCTGCCCAATTAGAATCAGTATAACCTGCCAATATCACTCCATCCCCTGCCTGTAGTCTAGAATATAATCCACTGTTCCCTGCAAGTACCACAAAATGTGTTTTGCAGCCACCCAGTGAACCTTTCTAGGCTCACACATAAACTG
>APFE031507553.1:63355-77650 GCA_000404065.3 Pinus taeda
TATATATATATATATATATTTATATTTTTTTGCATTTATACTCAAACAAACATCCCAAATACCAAATTAGTTGTAGAAGACATGAAAACATGCATATTTTTGCATAAATCAAGATAGATATAACATCCATTGTACATTAATGATTAATTATTTGAGCATCAACCATCTAGAATCTAGTTTCTTCTCCTCTTGTCTAGCCTTTGCCTCTACCTCAATTGTCTAGGGATATTAGTCAACATTGCCCAATTTTGATCAAACTACCTAATTTAAGAGTTAAAATATGGTAGAAAAAGCTTAACATGCTTGATTGAAACGTAATTTTTTGCTAAGGGCGTGCCGTGTGACAAAGGAGTTCAACAATTAACACCACCAACACTAGGGTACATATAGGGCTTGGTGCTCTTGATTCAATGCTAATCGCATACCTTCATACTTGATATAATCTAATGAAATGCCACAATCCCATTGGTCTTGAATTCCTAAAAGCTGTTAAGTCTACTGAATTTTGAATAGGATATGAAATTCTATTTTCTGCATATGAAGTCCAATGCGGCTGGAACTACTCTCAAACATCCCGAGTCATTTCATGGTAATGTTAAAAATTTAAGTAAAAGGATGAAAATGAAAAATAAAGGGAGCATCTACTATATTTATATTTTTTTTGCCTTCATTCCTCAACCTAACGCAAGGTGGACCCACCCCAACAAACAAACTCACCTAAAATTTAAAAAAAAATGAAAAAGAAAACAATTTTCTAAACAGCGCGGCGCTTTTCCGGAAGCATATGGAAGCGTACAGGAAGCGTGTGCTTCTCCCTCTGAAGCGCCACGCTTCATACTGCCGAAGCGCCGTACGGAGCGCGCTTCCGAGCCACGCTCCGGAAAATTCTAGGAAGCAGCAAAATCAGGTGGAAGTTCGGAAGCGCGCTTCCGTCGAAGCTTCCTAGATGCTTCTGCACGGGAGGCGCTTCCGGGCTTGGAACCAGCGGGGGGGGGGGCGCTTCGTGCAACATTGATTTGGAGACCCGGAGAGACATATCCTACAAGGAATCATGTTGTTTTGGTTCAGTAAGGATGCACTAAAGAAGACCACGCAGTGTTGGAGGAGCAAATGTGTTGGGAATTGGGTGTGAAGTGTTGTTGGAGTGTCTCTTGACCAATTTCCAGCCTAGAGGAGTGAATTTTCAGTAGGAGAGAGAGCATAACGTTAAGAATGATTTTGTGTACTCAAAGACTATGTCATCCGCTACAAGACTATGTAGTCATTGGTTTGGGTTGTTCGGAGAGAGTCTTGGCTGGAGGATTGAGGAGTTGGTTTGCTGGGATTTTGGTTGGAGGCTTGTTTGGAGGGGATCTCTAGCATTATAGTAGGAAACAACAAACTCATCTGTGGAAGGCCATATTTGGAGGTTCAAAACTAGGGAAAATCCTTTCTAGGTTTTTTGTGTTTTTGGCAAAGAGTCCATCCTGAATTTTACAGAATTTTTTGGGCAGTTTTGAAGGTGAAAATCAGGGTTTGAAGTCAACGAACAGTGTCGAAACATAGGGCCATCGCAATTTTCTGGAGAGCAGCACTTCTACTGCAGTTGGGCACTTTTGTACTGATCACTTGGGGCTTGCAGCTTGCCTTGTGCAAGCCCAGGTGCACTCCTTCCATCTTCTATTGTACTTCAACAATTATGTTAAATAAAATTGGCCAATCTGGTGTTCCAGAAAAAAAATTATGTTTATATGTGTGTTTACTGAGTAAATTTTTGTGTTAAAATTATTGCATGTCTTTGTTATCAGTGTAAATTTATATTAGGGACAATTACAGTTAGAATGATCTCTAGAGAGACAATTTCACATCATGAAGAAGGAGAACCTACTGCATTTTCAGGCTATGACAAGAGAAAGAAAGGTAATAAAATAAATATGCTTTCAAATCAAACAAAGGGAATCTAGACATGTCAAAAGTTAGATGCTTTAACTATAAAAAGCATGGTCACTTTTCTCGTGATTGTAAAGAAAGAGAAGAGCACCTAGATTAAAAACAAATCTAATAATAGAAAAGACACTTTTAAAAATCAAAGAAAAGAGCATCCTAAAAAAACAAAAGTACAAGGTATAGAAATAATGCACTGGAAATTCAATCAGAATATTTTCTTGTTTCCACTCTTTCCTGTTCTTTTTCTGTCGATTCATTTGATAGTTGGTTAGTTGATATTCGTGCTTCCAAACATTTTACTGGTTACATAGAATCACTCTATAATCCTGTTGAGAGGTAGACTAATTTAAATGTTATCCTTGGAGATAATTCTACTCACCAAGTTAATGGTTATGGTTCAGTTTCATAATAGTCAAAATGATGAAAAATATATTTTTTTGCAAGAGATTTTGTGTGTGCCTAGTTTGAAAAAGGTTCTTGTATCCATATCTGCTCTAGAAGATAAAGGAATGAAATTTGCTTTTATTAATGGAAAAGTTCTAACTTGACCTTTGAACTCAAGTATGAGAGCACTACAAAGCCTTGCTTCATGTAAGGAAGATGGTCTTTGGAATGTCTAAGATCAAAATGGATTATGAAGTAGTTGATTGCAAGGATTGATGTTAGTCTTGGTCTAGTCTTTCCATGGTTGTTTTAGAGTCTAAGATCTAAAAGAGAGTCTTGTTGGTATGGTCAAATAGGTTCAATACTCTATTATTGCCTATCACTGGTCCCATATCATGTTTTGAAAGCCATGTGTTTAGCCATTTGGAGAAATTTTGAAACTAGCTACGAAATCACTGAACTAGGAGTTTTCGTAGCGCGCTACGAAATCCTTGAAAAACCCTGTTTCAGCATAAAAAACTTTGCTTTCTGCGTTTACTAGTCAACTTACAGAAGGGGTCCTAAGCACCAGAGAACTCAATTTTGAAAACTGAAAGAGGCTTTGCTTCCTAACATAACAAACTACCCAAACCGCTTTCAGTATCTTCAAATTCGTTCTGAGGTGGCAGGAATTTATGGTTGAACTTGGGCTACAAAACTGCTGAAAGTCAAGCTTGGTCTTCTGGTTTTAGCAGTATTTTTCAAGATCAGTTTCTGGTTACAAGAAAACGTATTGTGGAATTCTGAGGGAGGTTTCTCTTCATAAAATCTCCATCTACAATAACCTATCTCACTTTCTTCATAAGTGTTTTCAGTGGGGAGATACTAAGCTTTCATTGAGACCCTAATTTCAGAAAATGGATTTTTCCTGTTTGACACGTGCTTTTCAAGGACAGATTATGGACAACTAGAGAATTGTTTTAAAAAACCAAGAGAGGTTTTTGTTCTGGACAACATGGGCTACAAAAAACTCCTTCAGTTTCATAAAATGTGTCATGGATGAGGAGATAAAGGCTTTGTGCCACGTGCCAATTTTCAAGGATCTAAACCTAAAAACAGGGAAACATGTTCCCTAATTTCTAGGGTTTGTCACCAGCAGTTGGGTGACCACGTAGGATGCTTCATCAAATTCGACTTCATGAGGTTGCAGCTGTCAAAGAATGCATTTAAATGTTTAGATAAGGTTGTTGTAATCATAATAAGGAGTTACACTCCTAGTTGTATTAGGTCTCTAGGACTGCTAGTTAGCTGTCAAATGCATTTAAAGGTTTGTTTTATGGTTAGAATAGGTGTCACTGATGGAAAATTCGAATTCTCTTGATGAGGGATGATGGAATCCTAATTGTAAATGCTATATATAGAGCAAGAGGTCGAATTAGCAAAGGGCGGGAGACTTTTTGGCTCAGCTAGTGCTCTATGTGCACACTGTGTATATTTTTAACCTAATGCAGATTTCTACTTAGACAACTCAAGATTCATGAAGAGTTCTTGTATGTTCTTGCTTTGATGGCATCTTCCAATGCTTACATTACAGTGGTGTTTACTTATGATACTCAGAACTCATCAATGATGCTCTGACTTCCTTCATAGATAAACTAACTATTTTTCACTGTTTTATATTTTCATTTCTGCACTTGAACTCTATAATGCCTTGACTTCCATGCTAGGTAAAATGTTTTGGCTTTACTACTCAGGATTCAAAGAGAGTTTTTAATGTCATATTGTCTCATGGCTTTCCTCTTTCACTTACTTGCAGTGGTATGAATACATGTTACTTAGAACTCATCAATGATGCTCTAACTTCCTTCATGTATTTATAAACTATGTTTCCTTGCATTGTATCTTTGTTTTGCTGATGCATAAAAACTCTTTATGCCCTGACTTTATGTTAAGCTGATATTGCTGTGTTACTGAAACATACTTTGACTCCATAGCCCAATGATAGCCAGCCTTCATCTTTCAACCTATAAACATATACAATCACAAACCATAGAGTTAGCCATCTATCCATATCTTTAATCAAAATCATTAACCCTTTGAGAGAGCCCTCTCAGGCTGAGAAGGCTAAGCCTCAGCCAAAAATTGGTTTGAAATAGTTACTCAAAGTCTTCCTAATCAGCAGCCTATCAGGGGTGGATTTTTGTGATAACATTTTATGAATTTTGAATTCTTCAACAATGGAGTCGCCAAGGTAGTTTTGCAACCTCGAAAGATTTATGAGCTCCTGCTACCTTCAGAAGTTCAGCTTCTTGATTTCGTGAATGATTAATCTTCAAACTCCCAGCAGACGCACCAAAATGTTATCACAAAATCAGACCCCTGATAGGCCGCTGATCAGGTAGACCTTGTGTAACTCTTTCAAACCAAGCTTTTGGCTGAGGTTTAGCCTCCTCAGCCTGAGAGGGCTCTCTCAAGGGTTAATGATATTGATTAATGATAATATAGATGGCTAACTCTATCTTGGTTTTGTATGTTTGTAGGTTGAAAAGATGAAGGCTTGCTACCATTGGGCTATGGAGTCAACAAGTCAATAAATTTAGTGGCAAGGTTTCTTAACATAAAAGCTGAGACAAATAAGGTTCTTAAACAAAGACAAATCACTGATGGTTCAAAGGTGGTTTACTCACAAGATTCTAAAAAAAACACAGTCATCTCATTACTAAAGGAAGTCAGAGCATAAGGTTATGAGTTCTGAGTAATAGCAATGAGATCTACTTCTCAACACAATCACTCCATTACTAAAAGAAATCAAAGCACATGGTAGTGAATTTTGAATAATAGCAATGTGCTCTAGTGCTGGTGGTTCAAATATAAAACACAATCATCTTATTGTTAAAGGAAGTCAGAGCATTAGATTACGAATTCTGAGTATTAACAATAAGATCTACTGTAAGTAATTAAAATAACACATACATCAAGAAAGGATTGAACTCTATCAAACTCAGTTTTGTTCAAGAAAACCTTTCTGCATTATTGATTGTATTCCTTCACATAAAGCAGCAACTGGGCCAAAAATCGCCAACTCGTTGCTAATTCGACCTCTTGCTTTATATATACCATTTACAACATGTATCCCATCATCCCTCATCAAGAGAATTCGAACTTGCCATCAGTGACACCTATTCTAACCATAAAACAAACTTTTAAGTGCATTTGACAGCTAACTAGCAGTCCTAGAGACCTAATACAACTAGGAGTGTAACTCCTTATCATGATTACAACAACCTTATCTGAGCATTTAAAGCATTCTTTGACAACTTGCAACCTCAATAAGTCGAATTTGATGAAGCCTCCCATGTGGTCATCTGACTGCTAAAGACAAACCCTAGAAATTAGGGAACATGTTTCCCTGTTTTTAGGTTTAAGATCCCTGAAAATGGCACATGGGACAAAACCTTTATCTCCCCATCCATGACATATTTTTCGAAACTGAAGGAGGTTTTTGTAGCCCATGTTGTCTAGAACAAAAACCTCTCCTGGTTTTTTAAAACATTCCTCCAGCTGTCCAGTATCTGTCATTGAAAAACACGTGTCAAACATGAAAAATCCATTTTCTGAAATTAGGGTCTTAATGAAATCTTAGTGTCTCCCAACTAAAAACACTTATGAAGAAAGTGAGATAGGTTATTGTGGATGGAGATTTTATGAAGAGAAACCTCCCTCAAAATTCCAAAATACATTTTTCTGTAACCAGAAACTGATCTTGAAAAAGACTGCTAAAACCAGAAGACCAAGCTAGACTTTCAACAGTTTCGTAGCGCAAGGTTAACCATAAATTTCTCCCACCTCAGAACGAATTTGACGAAACTGAAAGAGGTTTTTGTATTTTGGTATGTTAGGAAGAAAAACTTCTTTTAGTTTTCAAAATGGAGTTCTCAGCTGCTCAGGACCCCTTCTGGAAGTTGGCTAGTAAATGCAAAAAGCAGAGTTTTTTATGCTGAAACATGCTTTTCAGGGATTACGTAGCACGCTACGAAAACTCCTAGTTCAGTGATTTTGTAGCTATTTTCAAAATTTCTCCAAAATGATGTGAGATATGACTTCTAAACACCTGGTGAGGCTTCTAGGACATGGAATGAGGCTGTCAAACCTTATTTGGAAAAGAGATATGACCTTAAAAGACTTCTAACCTTATGACCTAACTCTTAAAGCATGAAATGTCCTAGAGACCCTTTAACACCATGACTAGAAGAAGGGTTTGTAAACGAGAATGACACTGATTGTGATGAGATGGCTCAAAACTTATAAGACTGTGACTAGAAACAAGGCAACTTACCAAATCTTAGAGACAAAGATTTTAGGGTGATAACAGGTCGAATTAGCAAAGGGCGGGAGACTTTTTGGCTTAGCTACTGCTCTATGTGCAGACTATGTATATTTTTAACCTAATGCAAATTTCTACTTAGACAACTCAAGATTCATGAAAAGTTCTTGTATGTTCTTGTTTTGATGGCATCTTCCAGTACTTACATTGCAGTGGTGTTTACTTATGATACTCAGAACTCATCAATGATGCTCTGACTTCCTTCATAGATAAACTAACTATGTTTCAGTATTTTATATTTTCATTTCTGCACTTGAACTCTATAATGCCTTGACTTCCATGCTAGGTAGAATGTTTTGGCTTTACTACTCAGGATTCAAAGAGTTTTTAATGTCATATTGTCTCATGGTTTTCTTCTTTCACTTACTTGCAGTGGTATGAATACATGTTACTTAGAACTCATCAATGATGCTCTAACTTCCTTCATGTATTCATAAACTCTGTTTCGTTGCATTGTATCTTTGTTTTGCTGATGCATAAAACTCTCTATGCCCTGACTTCATGTTAAGTTGATATTGCTGTGGTACTGAAACATACTTTGACTCCATACCCCAATGGTAGCCAGCCTTCCTCTTTCAACCTATAAACATATACAATCACAAACCATAGAGTTAGCCATCTATCCATATCTTTAATCAAAATCATTAACCCTTTGAGAGAGCCCTCTCAGGCTGAGGAGGCTAAGCCTCAACCAAAATTTGATTTGAAATAGTTACTCAAAGTCTTCCTGATCAACAGCCTATCATGGGTGGATTTTTGTGATAACACCACCAACACCACGGATCTAATCTGCATTGCTCCTACTCCCCCGACAACTGACTAATTTGAGCCCCTCAGGCTCTGCGCTGGCCCAGAGCGTTGATCAATCACTGCGTAGGCTCCTTTCGGCTACTGCATCACCTTCTCCTGGCTCAGAAAGCTGACACAAGCACTACGCGAGCTTTTGCGTGACTCCTCTTGCACTATGTCACCCCTTCAGTTGGTTCTCTGGCTTTGAAACAACGTTGTCCCTCGGGACAACTGCTTCTCAGCAACGGATTTTCTGGATCTTCTCGGCTGATGGCTTCAGTGTCCTATGATCTGCAATCGCTTTGGCTCCATGTGAAAATTTATGAATCTTTACAAACAGAAATCCTACAACAGTGACTGGTTTAGACCCTCCTAGTTGTTATTTCATTTAACAAGTTATTTAATTTATAAACAGTGTTGAAAAACACTATTGCAAACTACACTGACATATATATCATAAATTGAAACAATATATGAGACAAACACACATGGGACACCATTATTTTTTGACAACATGTCCCCAGAAAAACCCAATGCGGGAAAACCGATGCAGCAAATAGGGGTTTGTAGTATTAAGCAAGTAGAATCTGAGTACAACATGTTGCCTCTCACACCAGCTAACTTTACAGAGAAATCATGGCAACAAGAAATACATTTGAGGGTTTACCTCGATCCCCAAGTCACATCTTATCCAATGAGTGATTTGACCCTCCCGACAAACACTGCGAAGTGCCTGTGGAATCACTGCATCGGCCAATGTTTTGCCTCTAGAAGACTTCGTCACCCTTTTTGCTGGGTCAATTTGTTAGATGAAGATTGTTGATGAACGCTCCTAGCTCAAAACCTTGCTTTTCTAGCAAAATCTCGGACTACTGACAATTACTCTACACTGCCACTACAAGAGACCCCCTGGCCTACGTCAACTCTACGTGAATCCCTCCTGGGCTGCGTAGGCCTCTGCGCTCCCTTCCTAATGCTCAAGTTGCCTCTTTGATACGTACTATTTGGCTCAGAACTCCCCCTCTGATTCAAATCTCTGCTTCTGGCCCTCTCACTGCAATTCAGATCACTTGTTCGATTTTCTCAGCAAACCATGCTCCAGAAAAATCGAACTGACTGATCAACTTGGTGTATTTTTAACTGATCCTCAAGCCTCCTCTTATACTTTTTATGTCGATGAATCAATGGTTGAGATTAAGTCCTTAATCAATGGGTAAGATTAAAACAAACTTAATCCTCGTCTCCTAGAAGCTTCTCACCCATATTTTTATTAATACTCATTAATATTTTTATTTTCCTAAGTTTAGACTTAGGAACCCCATTCAAAACATTACTTATTTTAATAAAACACAAATCGGGTGGAATTTGACCAAACAATTTCTGGGTTTTAGAGATCTTATGTATTCTAGCCCCTCCACAAAAGATTGGAGCTAGAGCACATCCGATGCTACCCAAAATCAACACTATAGAGTTTAGCGAAGACATAACATTGGATGAAGATGCAACTCTTAGAAAAGCAATAGACTCTCCTCCTTCTGCCATTGTTGAAAGACAAGTTGTTAATGAAAAAGTGCTTGCATTTATGTCTGAACTGGACACTAAGAATGAACTTGCTGATAATCCAATGGGTTCCATGGATCCTCTAGATCCTCCACCATATGATCCTCCTACCAGAAAGAGACCATTATGGTTGCAAGATACCTTGCAAGACGCTGAACAACATTCTTCCCGAAGAGAAACATTCAAAGAAAGTAAGAATCCAAGTTAGTTTCAAGGGTATGTTTTTGCCATGAGCAACATCATTCAAGTAGAACCATCCACCTTTGAAGAAGCTGCAAAAAAAATGTTAATTTTAGGAATGTTCTACGCTGGATCAATTTATTTTAATTTTCCAAATTAGCAATCACATTAGCATTAAAGTAAACTAGCCAGAAGACAAGAGGACATGCCAAGACAAGAGGACACAAGATGTGGTGCTAGCCAGGGACAAACCCCACAATGTGTGGGGAAACCCTTGATCAATTCTTCTTTTATGTGCTTCAAAGTTCAGTAGAGAAAGTGAGAGAGATAGTAAATTTACATTAGAAGTCAATACTTTGACTTATCTAGATCTGAGCATAGATTATCTCCTATAACAATGATACATAAGATCAGTTGAAGACATTCTACTTCAACTGATTCTCCTAGGTGACGGCTTCACCCATCCATTTCGTTCATCTACTGTACCTTACCATGTAGCACCATCATGCTACATCATGCATCATCATGCTGCTCATGATCATTGTGCTACCCATACATCAAGTTGTCCATGACCTCATACTTCATGTTGCCCATGTATCGTGTTGCTTCATGATTTCATCATACTGCCCATACTTATGATTACATTTATCATGATACTGTCCATGCTCCATGTATCATACATCATGCTACTCATAGCGTTGCCCATCATGCTGATCATCACGTTGCTCATAATGCTGCCCATGCTATCCTTCTGTTACTTCATTATGGAGTTCATACACATATCAGCCTTAGCTGCTTGCTATGGCTCGCAGCCTTAGCTACTTGCTATGGCTTGCAGCCTAGCAAAGCAGCTAGGCTATCCTCCACGTAGTCCCATTATTTGCTTATTACTGTCAATATGACCAGCGTTCTTCATAACTATGTTGGACTACAGTTATGATTGAAGCAGATTATATATGCCTAACATAATGAAACATATATATGACTGCTCCCATAATATATATGACCATTCCATGATGTTGCGTTCTTGCGTATGATGACTGTGTTCTTGCATCCCATGATGCTACGTTCCATATATCATGAAGCGTATATATATATGACTGAGTCTAGATGATTGTGTTCCATACAACGTAGCATCCCATGATTGTTGCATTCCATATATCAGATTGTCCAGCGTATCATGACTGTCCAGCGTTTCAACTGCGTGGTATATCATATGAGTTGCATGTATCACCATGACTTCCCAGCGTTGTGGTATATCATATGACCTACGTGGTATATCTGACTGCCCAGCGTAGCGTGATTTGCACTGTCTCCTTACCAGCCTATAGATGATAGGGATGTATGACTGCGTTGAATATCATCTATGATCTGTGTAGAGGTATTATCAGTGTCCAGTGTATCATCTTCATTGCCCCAACGTATGTGTCTTTGCCTACGTGTTATACTGTGCATATATTTTTCCATCTATGCATATATTATATGGCCAGTATAATGCTATGCATATGGCCAATGTATAGAGATTCATTGTGAGCAACGTATAGGTTTGCACTGATTGTAATTGAGGGCATTATCTGTGTGAGAGCTAGGGCATCATCTAGGCCAGCGTATTCTCATGTTCTCTCCTTCTCCAAAAACCCAAGATGTGGAGAGGAGATCACCTCAAGAATACTTATCTGAAATGACTTCAAGTCCTTGCCAATTTATACTAAAATGTAAGTCACGAATAAGCGTGTCTTTTGGGCTTCTGAGCCTACTCAAGTTGCTGGTTAACTAGATGATAAATCCATTATCAAAATAAATTCATATCTTCATGAATATTTATCGGAATCGGATGATCTTTAGATCAATCCTGCTCCTGTCGACGAGAGGGATCTAATAAAAATATCAGCTGCCATAAATAAGCTGACCCACATGGATTTTGGCCCTTGTTGCCAATTTAACAAAAAACAAGTCTTGAAAGATGCCATGACTGAAGAATATGAGTCCATCATCCAAAATGATGTCTATGAATTGGTTCCTAGACCTCAAGGTAAATCTACTTCCAAATGGTTGTTTATGATTAAACATGGCACAGATGGTATCATTGAAAAATATAAGGCTAGATTTGTAGTTAAAGGTTTCTCTTAGAAAGAGGGAATATTTTACGATGAGACTTTTTCACTTGTAACTCGATATACTTCTATTCGATTTGTTGTTTCCTTAGATTTTAGCTAGGGATGGACTTTTAACCAAATGGACGTGAAAATTTCTTTCTTGCATGGCTTCCTCAGGGAAGAGGTATTTGTGGAACAACCACAAGGATTTGAAAAGCATGACATGGAAACTCATGTATGCAAATTGGAGAAAGCCTTATATGGGCTGAAGAAAGCTCCAAGAGCTTGGTATATTTGCATTGATAACTACCTGATAAAACGTGGTTTCTCAAGAAGTAGTGCAAACTCAAACCTCTACTTTAAGACAATCGAAGGTATACCTTTGATTTTGGTATTATATGTTGATGATTTATTCTTTATGGGAGAAGAACCTCTTATCCTCCAGTGTAAAAGGGAATTAGCTTTTGAAATTTATCTTTCTCAAGGAAAATATGTTGTTAAGCTTCTTGAAAGATTTTCTATGGTAGAATGTAATTCCATGCATACTCCTATGGAAATGAACTTTAAGAAATTATATGGCAAAGTTGTAGGACCTAATCTGGAAAATTCCACATAGTATAAACAACTCATTGGTGCTTTGAATGTTTTTGGTAAAGACTAGGCTTGGCATATGCTTTGTTATAAACACTTTAAGTCAATATATGATTGATCCCTTTCATGCCCACTAGATTGTTGCAAAACATGTACTTAGATACTTGCATGGAACTGTTAATCTAGGATTATAATATACTACTAAAAATGTAAGACTTGATGGATATATTTATGTTGATTGGGCTATGTAACTCTGCTGATAGAAATAGCGCTTTCTGGGTGCTGCTTTAGCTTGGGATTTGCCATCATATCTTGGATGAGCAGAAATCAAAAGTCTATTACATTGAGTACAACTAAAGCTGAATACATTGCTGCTAGCATGGCTAGCTGTGAGGTAGTTTGGTTGCAAAAGCTTTTTGAGGAACTATTTGAGCAAGTTCCAGACACAACAGTTATATATTATGACAATAAGAGTGGGATTCGTCTTGCAGAAAATCCTGTGTTTCATGATAGGTCCAAGCATATTGAAATCAAGTATCACTATATCCAGTATATGGTGTAGAGAGGAGCAGTGAGGCTCCATCACATCTCAATTGATGATCATATAGATGACATTGTTACCAAGCCTTTACCGAAAGGAAATTTCTTGGTTTTTAGGGAGCAACTTGGAATTATGGATGTGACCCTTCCGGGAAGCAGTCACAGCTAATCAAGAACACTGAGCTGCGTTCCCCCATGTCAGAGCTCAAAGGATTAGGGAATGATGGTGGAAATCTTCCGAGGATGAGGGACCTCTTGTGTAGTGTGTGCCACAAGAGTAGGCCACAGTATGCATCTGATCCATAGTCTGGGATGTGGGAAGAGCCATCTAACTGGCCAATAGGTGTAGTAAGACTTGTCTAGGATGCAGGTGTTCCACCACTTGATGTTTAATGGACCTTGGTTGTGTTTGATTCTTGTTTGTATGACTTGTTTGAGTCGTGTCCATGTGATGATCCTTTCCTTTCCAAATTTGTGTCCATTAGATGATTATTTTTTAAATTGCGACTTCATTGTTACAGATGTTACATAGCAGAGTTAAACTCAAATGAATGAAAGAGATCAGAGGAAGCAAATATATTTGATACAAAAATAAATTCCTCCCCAGCTGAGAGCGAGTGTTAAAATTTGGCAGCTCAGGGATGAATTTCTCCTATAAAAAATCGTATCTTTTAGTTCTATTTGAACCACCTATAATAAAATTTCATTTACGGAAATTCTAAAACAACTTTACAAAAACAGTATGTCACATCTCAATTTGGAAGTGACTTACCAAAAATAGAAAGTCATTTTTAAATGATCAAGGTTGATCTCAAGATATAGAATCCACTTGAAAATCACATAAATCATGATTATACAAGTCAAGAATTAATTTTTTTACCCTTACTAGTATTATTATTATTATGATACTATTATTTGAAAAATAGTCTAAAGTTAGTCACTTGTAATGGATTAATGAAAACAAATTCTCTCATGGAATACGTAAATTAAATTGATAATCTCTTACTTGGCAAATCAAACCTCCCTCTTGGAATAAAATAGTAACTCCACACTAATTCAGTGTATGGCAAAAGCGTAATTCCTTCTCATTAAATGCACTTGTAACTCTTTCATTCAATTCAAGTTGTAACTCTCACCAACTATTCTCTTATGTCTAAGTGTAACTCTCTATATGTCCCTAATTTGAATTGTAACTCTTCAAGACAAGTGTACCTCTTTCTCTATTATTTTGATGAGTTACACTTCTCGTCAAGTAACTCCTTGCTCATGAAATTCAATTCTGCTATTATTGACTCAAGACATGAATTCATTTTGTAACTCCTCTCTCCTTTATCATCTATTTAAGCAAAAGAAAGTGAGAGTTGAGAGTGTTGTTGCACAAATTGTCACGACAACGCTCAGACTAAGGGTTGTCACCTTCATCCCCAATCTCTCTGTTTAAGCCTGTCTCCCGCGGCTAAGGGGTGTAGACCCTATGGAATAACGGATGACCAACTGGGGACCAATTGGGTTGGGAGACACGAGAGGAAACAAGCACTTAATTGATTTTATTAAGTTAATGGACCAGTGCCTTATGGAGTTAATGATTAAATGATTAAATGTTGCAGAAATATGAACCATGTAAAACAAACATTTATCATCAAATAACCCAAGCAATGCAAGATATCTAGTAAATTCACAATGTTTAACGATGATCCAGCAATTAAACTTCAAGAAAAATTAAATGCTTTAAATGATCATAAAATTTAAATGCTGACCAGCTACCACTTTCATATAGCCAACTTGTAAATAAACATTTTAAGTGTGTTTATCTATAGAAAATTGGACCATAAAAAATGAATTTTCAATTTTTTTATTAAGTTTTTC
>APFE031507557.1:0-11290 GCA_000404065.3 Pinus taeda
CGACTCGGAGAAGGTGCAACTGAGTTGGGCATCCATGTGGTGGGTCGTGCAAGGCCTGCGGAGGGCGCGCCCACCAAAAGAAAGATATAGCAAACGTTTGGGAAAGTTGAAGTAACAAAGTAGGGTGTTCGTTTGGAGGATCATGTGAGGCGTGCAAAGAGTGCACCCGCCGAACAACAGGCAGGCCGAATGGTGGAATGAGTTGGTGATCGGTTGAGGGTGACTTGCGGTTGGGTGTGCCATGCACGAGGTGAAACAAAATGAAGTGTGGGTTGGTGAACGAAGGTGCAACGAGGATGTGCGGAGGGCACCCAAGGTGGGTAACACGTGCACAACAAGCGCACTCGAGTTGGGAAAATGACACTAGACATGCAACGAGTGAATGAAGAGTTGGGAAAGTCGTGCAACGACCGTTAAGAGGTGCTGACAAGCTAGACAACCGAGTTTTCCGGAGTTGTGAAAATTTGGCTAAGTGAAAATTTGGGGTTTCCTCCAAGATTTAACTTGTGTTGTGAAAATTGAAGATTATATGTATTAATTTATGTGCAGTCTCACATCAGGGAGTTTCCCCTCCCTTTATACTATTATGCAATTGTTCTTGTTATTGCTATTTACGATGAATATTCATGGTTTTCATTGTGTATAAAGGATAAACTAATACTTGGTAATGAAAAATAAACTAAGTACGAATGTTAGGCGTAGTCCATGATCATAAGTATTGGTGAAAAGAAAGTGGTCGGTGATGCCACACATCACTATAGTGCGGTTGGAAGATTACAGCGAGTGTAGGGGCAATAATCCTACAACGTGTGAGTGAGATGAGCTTCCTTCAATTGCACCTTAACAAAACTTTAAAATAATTTCAATTTCAATTTGAAAACTTTTATTTATAAAATAATATTTAATATAAATATCTAATGTGATATAGATTAAATATATAATATTTAGGCTTAATCTAACTTATACAAAAAAATTTCCTTTTTCACATGATCCCAATATAATTTCAAGATTTTTTGAGTTATTTAAAATATATTTATGAATGTATAAATGGATTCAACACCCTTGAAAATCCTTAGTACACTCAAATTCTACACATCAAACAATTAAAACTCAAGTTTTTAAAAAGTTGTAGTGTGACCACACCTTTTTTTGCCGTAAAAATCATGAAAATTCTCGCAATATTTTAATAAAATCAACCACATATTTTTGTAAATCAAGTTTACAACTATCAAACATCGATCTAAGTTACAGTCCTCGTGAGACTTCAATATTTTGGGTGCACAAAAGGTTTTTGATTGTGTTGAATCTCTTTCCACCATCAAACACATGATTCAAACATTGCTACTTGCAAGATTTCTTTAAATTTTTTTGGGGTCCTCCCAATTCCTCTACTATGCCTTTTAAAAATCTCTCTAGGATTTTGACTATACCTAACTAGAAATAGGAGTTGTCTTTAGTTTGATTTTTTGGACTTTCCATGAGGTGGAAAACCTTGAGGTGAAATCTTGATTTTTGTTATTTAAACTAGCTTTCTTACTGTAGATATGGATTCAACACCCTTCAAAACCCCCCATAGGATTACCCATCAAGCTTGTGATTTCAATAAATTCCTATTAGATTTTAAAGAAATTTCACTTGAAAACCAACCGTAAAAACTTCCAAAAGGTCACACTAAAGACAACTCCCTAGAAATATAGTAAAAAAATTTATTTCATACTAAGCCCATTATTAACTCCCTAGAAATATAGTAAAAGAATTTATTTCATACTAAGCCCATTATTTAATATAAGTGTATTAAAAAAATTCATTTATTTTATATATTTTAGTTTTAGTTTTACTAGTAGAATAAATATTTTTTTTCACAAGAACGAGGGCATACAATTTTAAGAAATATAGTAATTTTTTGTTATTTAAAATATTTTTTTGAATGCCAAATACATTTAGCACCTTGAAAATCTCTTAAACCCTAAAATTCTAAATATTAAACAAGTTAAACTCAAACTTAAAGTTGGATTTTGGTTAAAACTAACTTAAAAATATATAGTGAAAAAAAATTTCATCTATATAATAAATAAGTCTATATTTTATAATATTAATCATTTTAAATTAAATAATATTTTTTAATATAAGTTATTAATTAATTAATTTTTTATTAATTAAATATGTATTTTTAAATATATAAATCAGTTAAGAATCTCAAAAAATCTATTGTTTAAAGTTTAATATGTATACCAATAACATATGGAATTTTTTATTTTCAATTATTTTTATTTAAATTTTCAACTAACTCACTAATAAATATAACAAAAAAATCAAACATATAAAATATTAATATTTAATATCTATACAAATAACATCTCAAATTTGTTATTTTTAATCATTTTTATTAAAATTTCAACTAACTCATTAATAAATATAATAAAATAAAATCAAACAAATAAAATATTAATCTCAAATTTGTTATTTTTAATCATTTTTATTTAAAATTTCAACTAACTCATTAATAAATATAATAAAATAAAATCAAACAAATAAAATATTAATCTTTAAGTATAAATATTATTTTAAAAATACAGTTATATAAAATTCACCATAAAAACCAAAAGAATACTAAATTTTAAATTTATTTAAAAATTTGTGCAAGCATAGTATTTAAGACAATTTATACAAATTTGAACAAGTCCCTTCACTCACTAGTTCATCCTATTTCTTTTCCATGATGCCCTAAATTTATTATTATAAACACAATATAACCCTTATTTATCTTCCATGATGTGAATACATTTTTTTATTATAACCAATATTTATATTCCATGACTTGATAAATATTTTATTATAACCCCAATGTAAAGCCTATTTATTTTCCATTATCTGAATACATTTTTTATTATAACCCGATGCAAATATAGTTACAAGCAGGTATCTAATTTTAACCAACGACCCAACCTTCTAGATTTTGTAGGAACTCCTTATATCGACTCCACTAAGTCATCCAAGTAGCTCCCCAACCATTAACAAAATCATTAATTATTATCCCAAAACGAAGAATTAAAATAAATATTAAATAATCATTCATTATTATTTAAAAAACGGAGAATGAAAATAAAGCAGCCTCCGTAACAATAGTGAGTTATTTATCGTTGCAGGTAGAGCTATTTTTGCCTTTGCTTTGCCATTTCTGTTATCTCCATTTTAATTTCTGCTTTTCCCTCTCTGATATCTCCATCGTCATTTCTGTTCTCCATTTTGCTTTCTGTTTTGCCATTATCTGATATCTCCATCGCCATTTCTGTTATCTCCATTCCCTGGGTTGAAAACCCAATTCCCCTGAAAAAGCGACTAATGGATAAGTATGAATATAATACTGCAGGGACACCACTATGGAGCTCACCTAGTATTATTCCAGATTGTTTCAGTTACCATGGGGCTGATGTTCGGACCCCTTCTCATTATAGTTCTGCTTCAATCTCAAACTTTTCAGTGGGTATAAGGAACAACGACCCTAACCCTAATTCTCAGACACCGGAATGGATCTCACCTGTCCTTATTCCAGTTTGTTCCAGTTATCAGGAGGAACACGTGCGGAACCCTTCTGATTATAACCCCGCTTCAAACTCCATTTTTTCAATGGGTATAACGAGCAACTACCATAATAATAACAGTGTACATCCTCCACCTATTTTGGACAGGGTGAACCGGTGTATCATTGGCCCTGGCAACATCTCTCTGGAACCAATCAGTATGACGGATGGTTTAGGAGGCAGGTTTTCTGAGAGCGTAGATGCAAATGGTGGTTTTGGAGGCAGGTTTGTTGAGAGCATCGATGCAACTAGTGGTTTTGGAGGCAGGTTTGTTGAGAGCATCGATGCAACTAGTGGTTTCGGAGGCAGGTTTGCTGAGAGCATAGATGCGAGAAGTGGGTCGTATATTTCCCAACGTAACGCCGCCCCGTATGAAAACACGGAGTGCCCGCGTATGCCAACACCACATTCAAATTTGTTGGTAATACCACCTGGTATCAATCCTACCACCTTGCTGGACTCTTCGGCTGCCTCTGATGAGCAGGTCAGTTGCTTTAACGAGTTTTTTTTGGGTTTGAAAGTGAAGAGCTGTTCATATTTTATAATGTCTTTCAATGGTTAGGGTTTTGTTTTTCTAACCTATTTGGTTCTTTAAAAAAAATATACTGTCCGATGAATCAATGTGTTCTTGAGAGATAAAATGAAGAGCTGTTATAATGCCTTTCAATTGTTAGGGTTTTGTTTTTCTAAAGTGTCTGGTTCTTTAAAAAATAATATACTGTCCGATGAATCAATGTGTTCTTTAGAGATTAAGTTCATTGGAATAGAATGTGCCAATTGAATATCTAGCTGCACAATTAGATCTGTGCACAATTGGATCCGTTGTATGCTGGTTTCTGGCCACGCAAACTAAATTTATTTGTTTTTGTTAGGTTTTTGGTTTTTAATTTTAATTTTTTTTGTTTGCTGAGACGTAGATTAATTGGTTTATTCTTTATTCCAAAAATAATAAGCAAGATGAGATTAAGTTAATTAGAGTGAAATGTGTAAATTGAATAGTTAGCTGCACAATTAGATCTGCGAACAATTAGATTTGTGTGTTTATTCCAGGTTTCTGGCCACTGATACAAAATAAAATTTATGTGTTTTTAGTTAAGTTTTTCGGTTTTAATCTTCATTTTTTTTGTTTTTAATCTTATTTTTTGTTTTTAGTGTTCATTTTTAATAGTGACAAAAATGTAACCTAGCTCACTAATAATCTCCTCATTCTCCCTGTGGGTAGAGAATTGTAATTCTTCCTCCACGCTATCTCCAACGCCTCCGGCAATGTTGACAACTGCAGAATCTGTTTCAGTCACAAACCTGGGCGTCTAGAATAATGGCCTTGCTTACCTTGTATAAACTTCCTCCATGCAGTCAACCAGGGTGGAAATTCATGACTTTTATTATGATGTCATGCTTTATTCATTGCACTGGCCTCATCAAAGTGACAGCTCCCAACTAGCGCCATTAAGGCTATGCTGCTAGAGCCTGCTCCCATCACCTTGCCCATGGAGAAGTTATATTATACATCCCACTTGTATTCTCTAAATTTGACTCAAATCCACAAGCTGTCCCAAGCTTCAAGCACCAATATAAACCTCTGTCTACTGTAGCATGCATTGCATAAATGATGGCTCTCTTGCTCAAGAAAAACCCTAGAATCACAGCCTAAACCTAGGGACTACCTGAAATTAGACAAAAGTGGCTACTACAGCACCCTTGAACTTTGGTCACCATACACACTTGGATGGGGCTAGTAATATTGGAACACTTGAGTGGCATGGCAACAAGTTGTGAAAGGATAACTTACCAGCAAGAGTACTTTCTAGAATATTTGGCCACAATTTTTTGTGGGAAGAAGGCATCCACATTTTCTAAGCATTTTCATGAGAACAACGGTAAACAAATGTGTTTGCTTGGAGAAAGAGCTGGCTGACTATTCATGAGACTTGATGGATACAACACCAATTTGAAGGGTTGATCCACCTCAAGTTCCAACAACGCAAACACTTGAGAACGCCACGAACTCTATGTCCACTTTGGGGCATTTATATCTGATATGGAGGATGGTGTGGCCAACCTCGATGACCTAGGGCTTCTACAACCTACCCGAGAAACCACTTCCAATTTCATATACAATTGATATGGAGGATGGTGTGGCCAACCTGGATGACCTAGGGCTTTTACAACCGACCCTAGCAACCACTTCGGATTACATATACAATTTACATGACTAGCCGCCTAAACCATTACTCACTCAAAATAATGTCTCCTTTTGAGTTGCAACATTGGGAATATGAACAACATGTGCATCAAACATGTGGTTCTTGAGAAACATGCATGGAAGTTGGGAGTTTACTTGGTCACCAAGAAGCGACATTTTGCATAGAGAACTTAGGGTTAGTTTACAAGGACTACCTCAACAATTTGCATAGAGAACTTAGGATTCCTTTACAAGGACTACCTCAACAATTATGGTCTGGGAATGTATTGAGGTGCATTGGGGAAGATATTGAGATATACCTAGACCATGATAGATCATACATTGAGTCTGACAACATTGCCATTGCTAGGATTTTGGTACATCTCAATATGAGAGAAGGGCTAGTAGAAAGTCTGCTCATCACATGGTAGATCCTAAATTAGGAGGGTGTACCATTCCTGTGCAGAAGTCTGTTACTTGTATAAATACTACCAGTTGATCACAACCATTCTCATGAAGTGCCCTAAAATACACATGATAATGGGCACTTAGACAAAATTGGATATTGGATTGACTCCTACACAAAATGCATCAACTGAACCCCGAGGGAGGGGAGAGAGAATAGGAAGACTCCTCAACAACCAGATGATAATGGGCACTAGTCAAAATCTCGGTAGTCTCATATTCTCTCCTCCCATATCTTGTATGTTTTAAATTCTGAATATTCCCATTTATTAGTTGTTGCATCGGGTTTGGCTTTATTTGCATGCAATTTGAGTCCCATCACATTTCTTGTTGCTACGCTCCATGAGACAAATATGGCCACTGATCCTACCACAATTGAGGGTCAACTCTCATTACATACTGAATGTGATGAATAGCCATGCAATAACTACCATCATAGATATAATCTTTGATCCCTTCCTCACCCCAAGCCACATCATACATTTGGCCTCAGTGACCACCCTCCCCCAAAATCTCAGAAAATTGTAAGGGTAGGAAATCCTATATATCTAAGGTCATCAAGCGGGAAGGGATTGAGGTGGGAATGAGCATACAAACATTTGACTTGGTTCTTAGAGCAAAGGGAAACCATGAATTGCTTACCCCATGAAGTGCCCATGTTACAATTGCAAGGATTTGGTGAGCAGAGACAAAAAATTAGTACTTAGGAGACTTTTTAAATTTGAAAGGATCAATGTATTATTCCTACAAGAGACATTGGGTGAGGGAGTTGCCATCAACTCTTTACTGACATTCATTTTACCTAGTTGGACCTTCAATACCCTTGATGTTAGAGGTCGATAGCGGGATGCTCCTTTGGTTTCAACAATAGAACTATTAAGATTGAAAATATTTGGGGTTGTGAAGGTGTATTGGGTGCACACATCACATCTATTAAACTAGACACCCCACTCTCCTTGATAAATATATATGGATCCTCGCAAAATCTTGTGGGATTCAAGGATAAAATGATGACTTCATCATTTATGGATAAGGAAAATATCATCATTCTCAGAGATCTGAACTTCTCATTGGGACATGCTGAATCATGGGGCTCACCAGCACAAACTGATCCCCTCACTTAATATTTTGAGCACCTATTGGATTCTCGTAGTCTCTTGAATATAGACACAACCAAAATCTAGCCTACTTGATGCAATAGGAGAATTGGCAAGGACGCACTCACGAGAAGATTGGATTGTTTCATCATCAAAGCACCACTAGTGGATCCTTTGGACAAAATTAGACAATGGGTGGGACTAGGGGTAGGGGTATTTTCGATCATTTCCCATTTTTTTGGTAAGTCATTAACTCCAATTGTAAGCCAAACAGTCCTTTTAAATTCAACTCTGCCTCTCTTGAGGAAGTTGAATTGCATAATATTGTAAAGGAATCTTGCATCCACTATAGCCAAGATATCAACTCTTCATTGACTACAGTCATATCTAGCAAATTGTCTCGAATCTAGCACATCACCATACTATGGGCAAAAGGAAAAAAGATAAGAGGTGATACTACTCTACTAAAAATTGAAGCTAGCACATCACCATACTATGGGCAAAAGGAATAAAGATAAGAGGTGATACTACTCTACTAAAAATTGAAGCTGGAATTGATGAGATGGAGGGCGCAAACAATTGAGGTGATATAAATATTGAAAGGAAGAATCAACTTATGAGATTGGAAGAAGAAAACATTAAACTCTTGAGACAGAAAGAATAGACTTGGAAATTAAAGAGCAGAGCCATTTGGCTACAGGCTCAAGATTAAAATACTAAATTCTTCTAGCAATGTGTGAGTGGGAGGAAATTAATCAATATGATTCAGAGTTTAAGGGATCAAAATGGAATGAAGTGAGCTTGTGGATATGGGTACTAGACATTTCTCCCAAATGTTTAGAACCCCACGAGAAGATACCATAGAAGAAGTTCTACCTATTGCTAGGACAAAGTGCCTCGATTTGTGAGTGAGGAGGATGTGGAGAACTTGAAAAAATTGGTCACCCTACAGGAGATTGACGTTGTACTAAAGTGCTTCAAAAAAGACAAGGGGTTTAATTCTACATTTATAGCACTCATCCCCAAGGTTGATAACCCCCAAAAACTTGATGACTATCTAACTATATCCTTATGCAATTGCATATACAAAATCATATCCAAAATCATTGCTATTTGCATCAAGCCCATCATATCAAAGGAGATTCCCAAGGAGAGGTTTGCATTCCTCAATCTTAGACAGATCAATGAAGCCATTGGTACTACATAAGAAGGTCTACACTTCATTAAGCTCAAGAATAGTAAAAGCATCATTCTCAACGTCGACCTTTCTAAAGCTTTTGAAAGAGCATGCTAGACGTAACTTCAACTTACCCTTACCCACCTTGGCTTCCCACATTGAGCACGGCCTCACACAAGGGTGTCCATTATCTCCCCTCTTATTTTTCCTCATCATGGAAGGATTAAGTAGGATCATATTTAATTCCCGAGCATACAGGTCATTATTTGGGGTCAAAACGATAGATGTATACTATCTTACTCATATTTTATTTGGCGATGATGTACTAATATTATTAGATGGAGCAATTCATGACACTATTTGTTTCAAGAATATTATGTCCCTCCTTTGTAAAGCTACAAGAATGATGCCCAAATACAATATATCTACCATTATGCCTATATGATGTTCAGTAAATGAAAAAGATATGCTCTACAACAATTTCAATTCACTCAACTAGACATTGAAGTCAGCCTCAAGTATGTCGGCTTCATACTCAAACGAAATGATTATCGTATAGCAGATTGGTATTGGCTCATTGAAAAAATTGAATGATGCATCAGCATTTGGCATGAGAGATGGCTATCTAGAGCAGGTAGATTAGTACTATAGGCTATATGTGGTTGGCTCTGGCCTCGATACCAAAAGGCATCACCAAGGCTATATGTGGATGGATATGGCCTCAATACCAAAAGGAATAACCAACATAATACAATAAATATGTTGCATATTCTTATGGATAGGGAAGCATGTTAGAAGGACATTTGCCTTGGTGAAATGGGAAAGAAGTGGAAATCCTAAAAAATGGGGAGGCTCGGGCATGAATGATTTGAACATATTTGTAACGACTCTTGGAGAAAAACTCAGCTTGCTAATAATAACATGAGACAACTTATGGAAAGAGGTGAAAAATAAATATACCCTCTTAACATTATGTAATGGGTTCGTAGTGTTAGCACCTAAATCCCCTCAGGCTGAAGGAAGGCAAAATTCAGGGTAACCACAAACCAAGCTCAGTCTCGTAGCTAGCCCTACCAGAATAGGAGAGGGCTCTCTCTGGGTCACACTAAGTGAATAGATGAATGAGAAGGACTCAGATGACTTACAATGAACTATTTGTCTTAATCTAGTAAGTGGAAATGAAAACAAGGAGTGATTTTTATGAATGACTGTATTTCTCGGATGTTATGGGACCACTGGACCTCAATGAACAGAGAACCTAAAATGAAGGCATAGATTATTTCGTGAGGAAAGGTAGGCTAAAAGAATAGCAATTTAGTTTTAAAATGTGGCGGGATGGAAAGATTGATTAAGAAGTTGAAAAGGGCATGGACGACATGAATCCTTTCCAAACAAAAGAATGAACAATGTATATGAAATTTTCCCACATGTAGAGCAATAGAATTGAATTCTACTTGATCTCACTCAAAAAATTTCACGAGAGATGGATATGAAATGAAACTATGGAACATAACAAAGAAATGGAGAGAATGATTAAGAAGTTGAAAAGGGCATGGGTGACATGAATCCTTTTCAAACAAAAAAATGAATACTGTATATGAAATTTTCCCACACGTAGAGCAATAGAATTGAATTCTACCTCATCTAACTCAAAAAATTTCACCAGAAATGAATGTGAAATGGAATACAAAACATAACAAGATACATATGAAATGTAAGAGAAACACGTTCTATACTCACAACCACAAGAATCTCATGAAACAGAGTCGCTGCCTTTCATTAAGTCACTGTAAAAATATACAATGCAGAAACAAAGTTTCTTTCCCACAGTCTCCCAGAAGTTACAAGCCAACCAACCCTTTGCAAATAACTTGCATACAATATATAGAATGTTTGAGGAAGAGATAGAACGCCTAGGGGTTGGGAAGTTACTCAAATCATTTCGAAATGGAGATGGAGAGCCAACCATCACCTACAGGTGCAGCGCTGCAAATATGACATTTGGCTTTGGGGTGACTATTTGCCTTCCTTCGCCACTTGGATAGAAGCAAATATAGAGAAAAAACATTTTAAATTCCACCTTTGGTGCCAAAAACTGAAGTGTAGATGAGCGGGCCCACTTGGAGAAGTCTTGAACCAAAATTTCGTGAAATGGAAGCAAATTGGCAATTTTTCCTCTGTGTGCAGCGCCAATTTCTCTGTGCGTCACGCTACTTTGGGGCCTATTTTGGGGCACTTCTAGGTGTGAAAAATGTGCCCAAGTGGGATTATAGGAAATCTTGGCTTGTCTTCTTTCTAACCCCACTAGAATTTTTGAATTTGAAGTTCATTTGCCCCTCCAAATCTTAATTCTCCCAAGACTGCTTTCTGTGTGTCCAAAAAGTGGCGGAAAGGCCATTTTTGAGAGTTTTTTGAACTTTAGGAGACCCAACACTTATCAAAATTTCTAACCCGAGCACGAGTAGATGTATTTTTCGATGGTGAATCCAAAAATGCAAACCTTTTCTTGGTTGGAGAGCTATAATTTTAGCACAGGGAGAAAATCCCTGTTTTTCGCCCAAAAAATTTCCGTGTGACCAAAATATGCCCAAAGTTTTTGAGATTTGGGCTGGAAGTTCTCTATGGGGTGCTTTGGTGAGTCAAGGAGGCCTCAGCCAAGACCCTAAGCCTATCTTTCTCTTTTGCTATTTTTTCCCTTTTTGTGGCTTTCCTCAGTTTTGCTTTCAAACTCCTTATTCGGGCTCTAAATTTCAAGTTTCGTGCCCTGTAATGAAGAGCCATGTGT
>APFE031507561.1:2511-29682 GCA_000404065.3 Pinus taeda
TATATAAGCCCAAAAACCAATCACAGATTGTCAGTCTTATACAAAAAATACAGGGCGAAAATCAGAATATTTTGATGCCTTATATTTTCCAAAAAAAAAATTTCTCTCTCTCATTCCACAATTTCATGTTACTTCCCTTCATTCCACTCCACTTCACTTCATTTCATTCCACTCCACTCATTTCATCTCATTTCATCTCATTTCATCCCGCTAATAAAATTCTTGTCATGACCACTTTTCATTCACTCAATCATCATTTATCCATCTCCATTCAGTCATATGACCATTGTGTCAGTTTCCGCAGCTGAATCCTGTTTCCACAGTTGCAAACTGATTCCGCAGCTAGCACCCTGTCATTCAACATTACCAGTCAGATGATAGTCAAAAATAATAAAAATCAAATGCAGGTATGACCGAGGACATATTATGAAGACATGAGGCACCTAAAAGCATCAACAAGGAGTAGTTGATCAAAGGTTAATGGACAAAAAGTGGCAAGAATTCCAAGGTATGAGTAGAAATTTATTTCAAATAGCATTCATAGCATATTTTTGCATAGTTATGAAATCATATCTCCACTATATGCAATGATTGGCATTGATAGCCTCCATAA
Organism: Pinus taeda; assembly: GCA_000404065.3. Taxonomy (NCBI): domain Eukaryota; kingdom Viridiplantae; phylum Streptophyta; class Pinopsida; order Pinales; family Pinaceae; genus Pinus; species Pinus taeda. The sequence continues at coordinate 3,125 of APFE031507561.1, forward strand.
CCGCTCCACGACCTATGATTCCTCCATAAACCATCCATTTATTTTTCAAATGGCCTCATGATTAGCCTTTGGATTTAACTCGTGTTGGCTGCACTTTGACACTCCACCTGTAATCATGGGACGTGGTCGATTTGATCACGGCTCTTCTCCGCCGCACAAATTCCGCAGCCATTTCATGAGCGTGTTTACGTCTACTCTGCAGCCATCCAATTTAAAATTCTGTCGAGTTCACTTTACTCCCCTACTATTTTATTGAAGCCACGGTTGCATTTCCACCTTGTTCGCATAAGCCTCCACTCCATTCCGTGAATTCACTCCTGCTACCTGTTCTCTATTTTCCATTTACAGTCACTGGTTTTTTCTCCATAAACCCTGTTCACACCCACTAACCCAGGCGTCTCACCTCCGCTAAACCCTTATTCACGCAGACGAATTTTAAGACAGAAGGAAGGAATGGGTCTGTTGTTGAGAGCAGAGCCGAAAGTGCCCAAGTTTATGGAGGGATACCCGTAATTGAAAAACATACTGAAGAAGGCCTGGTGGCTACAATTTATTCAAAAATTCAAAGGCTACAATAAGGAGATTACAAAGACTTTTGCGAGATCTTTTAACGACCTGGAGGTGGAAATTGGGGACCTCAAGTTTACAGTCACCAAGGCATCTATAGTAGCCGCTAAGGAACTCCCACAGGAGGGAGAATGTTGGTTCAAGAACGAGAGTGTTAACGAGAAGGCTTGGTGGGTTATCCTACGCAATCCAGGTATGGATGTAACTATTTTTAAACGAGGAATCCCTGTCCATGCTTTATAAGAGAAGTGGGCCAGTTTATTGTTGATTATCCAAAATTTCATTACATATGAAGGCCGTTTCGGGTCAATGTAGATGTACCACACTCGGTTGCTGATGAATTTCTTAGCAAATCAAACCCTCAATCTACCTTACTTTTTATTAAACAGCCTGAAAAAGATGTCTACAATTGTCCAAAAGAATATGGAGGACATAGAACCCCACCTGTACCATCACGGTCTTGTGAAAATTTTAATAAGAAAAAAACAGTTGAAAGAGAAGAAGGACACCTGGGAACAGTTTTTGGTTAGGAACTTCTTTCAAGATCCACCTGAGACACCAAAGGGTAGCTCAGCAAGGAAGAGTAGGAGGAAGGAGACAAGTGTGAGAATTCAAGACACTCCTACTAGCAAAACTAAAGAAGTTAGTCAAGAAGAGAGGCTGGAAAGAACTAAGGATGAGAAGCAAAGAAAACCAAAAGGGAAAAGAAACATAGAAGTTATATATCAAACCCCAGAGCCTTCCCAAAAAGAAGACCACCAGACACTATCTGAAAGACTAGCTTATCTTCAGAAACAATCAGCTGCAGCCAAGAAGAAAGGAAAAGAAAAACAAAGTATGGAGGAAGAAGACACTAGTCCATAGCATTTAAGGAGAAGCTCCAGGCTTAAAGGGAAATTAAGGACAGTACAAACCAAAGGGCCCTACTTTATTGATTTAGGAGGGGAAACACTGGAACAACCTCCAGGAGGCCGTAGCCCACGACATTGTCAGCCAAATATTGAAACCAGTCCTCCAGATGTTGACATAAGTCCTTCTCGGCCATACTTTGAGATCAGTCCTTCTCAACAGGATTTTGGGGACAGCCCAAGGAAGACTACACATGAGATAGACCCGAATCAACAAGAGATGTATGATTATATAGAATCCTTGGAGAAGACAGCCACAGGTCCAAGCACTTCATCTATCCAGCCTCACACAGCACAAGAAGCTCTAATCCAATCATTGAAACAAGAAGTTTTTGAACTAGATGTCTTAAATAGACACATTAAACATGAAAATGAAGCACTGAAGGAACAAAGTAGATTTGATAAGATCATTCATGACAACACGATGTTGCATCTTGGGCTATGGTAGAAGAAGAACAAGAAACTAAAGAAAAAGGGCAGGAGGTTGAGTAGAGCTCTTATCAACCTCAAATTCAGATGCTTGATGAGAAAGCCCAAAATGTTAGCAGTACCAAGGAAGAGGAGAAGAGGGCTAGATGTGCTGGCAGAGGTCTCAGAGCACATGAACTAAAGGGAGGATGGTCAAAGTTTTGGTTGCATGGGGACATGCAACACCTTCACAGTGGGGGTATGTTGAGCCCTAAACTTGCATCTCTCCTACACACTTTCCTAGACTTTTTCCACTCACCTTGACCTCCTAGGCTATCAAAACCATTGCATATTGATTCCAAAATAGTATTAAAATGATTTTCTAACTATGTTTTGTGTTTGCTATTTGAACTAGATTTTTACTCATTAGCTGCGGAATCCTGTCACTTTCCGCAACTGATTCAACTTTCCACAATTGTTTTTGTTTAACTCTACATTGCAGGTGTCATTAGGCAAAGCAAGCCACGTGGGCAAGTTGGAAATGACCTGGACATGGATCAGGTCCTATTGGTTCAGCCGGATTCATCAGGGAAAGCCATGGTCAACGGTGATCAAACGATGGTCAAACAGAGGAGTCCTACGGCAACAGGACTCCATTTCCAAGCACGTGAAGGATTTTCGTGGCCGTTCCTAGATCCCTGGGGACATATTGACAGCTGTGGATTGCTCCACAAGGCGAATCCAATAGCCACCCTTGATAGATTTAATAATCTCGGCAACCATTATGCTAAATCCATGGACGCTATCTTTTACGTGTCCTCTGTTAATGTAGTTGCACAGGAAAGCAGTTATGAGTTTCTTGTTATAAATAACGCATTTCCAAATGCATACAGTTAGTTTTTTTGCTTATGTAATTTCACTGTTAAGTTGTTGTGTCATGACACTAGTCCCACTATGGAATTGTCCTCTGTTTTGATATAAAAGAAAACTCTTTTTCTACATGATTGCGTGAGTGTAATTTTGGATTAATAGCCTATTGACCGAGGCCATGCAGAGGGCCCCTCCACGCTGAGGTTTCTTTTTCTTATTGCTGTACAGTTTCATGTAGTGTTTCTTTATGTCTATTGCATATATGCCATAGTTATTCACTTGTGTATATTTCATTTATTATGGTACTAACACTTCATTCTTGTTCATAATTTTACATGCTTCGTACATTGCTGTTAACGCTGATCAGTGTGTGTATGTTCCAGGTTAGAGTAGGCCCGGGCACTTTTTACACATTTCCTTTTGCAAAAACTAGTGACATGGAATCAATCTTTCTACTGACTTGCTTTTCTTAGCTTTTAATTCCAGTTCTGTTTTGTTGATTTTAGTTTTGTTCACTTGCTTTGTTAGATAGTTTAGAAATCAACTTACTCATATCATTGATGGTGTCTCCGAAAGCCATAGCTTAGACTACCTGGTGAGGTATCGGAATATGAATGAAGTGATTTGGTTTTAGCTTTACTTTTCTGCAAATTAGATATCAGATTGCTTATATCATTGACGATGTCTCCGAAAGCCATAGCTTAGACTACCTGGCGAGGTATCGAACTATGAATAATGTAATTTGATTTTAGTTTTACTTTTCTGCAAATTAGATATCAGATTGCTTATATCATTGACGGTGTCTCCGAAAGCCATAGCTTAGACTACCTGGCGAGGTATCGAACTATGAATAATATAATTTGATTTTAGTTTTACTTTCCTACAAATTAAATATCAGATTGCCCATATCATTGACGGTGTCTCCGAAAGCCATAGCTTAGACTACCTAGCGAGGTATCAAACTATGAATGATGTGATTTTATTAGATTGCAATTTTTTATTTGTTTGAGTGCAGTAGTTTAATTCACTTTTCTGTATTTTGGAAAGCAACAGAAATAATGGTTTCATGATGAATAGTTTATTATTTGTTTTAGATAGCAGCTCATTTTCATTCTTGCTCAAGTATTACTTTCATCACTAGTATGTTCTAAGAATTTCTGAAGTGTCAAGTTCTGAGAATCATTATAGAGGACATAATTGCCTAAAATCTATATCCATACTTACCTTCTGGAGACTTAGGAATAGGATTTCCATTTAAGAGATAAACGAAGATAAAATCCCCCAAAACAAAATAAAAATTGAAAACGACAAAAAGTAAGAGAGAGGTTGTCTTGCACATATAGTGCGCCACACTTCATCAGTTTATGACTCTTGGATTGATAATTAATGTAGCAATTTAGGACACACTAAATTGACCAAACGACACTGATTAAAGACAACGTAGGAAGAATTAACTGACTCATAATTTTGTTGGATATACGTTGGTTTCTTTAAAGACAGTTGCATGTACACGCAAGTTACCTTCATTGATGTAGCATATATAACTAAGAGTTTGAAAGGAAAAAGTTATTGATTTGAATAATACTGATTCACCCCCCCCCCTCTCAGTATTATTTCCAACAATGTCTCCACTGTAATGTCCAAACTTGTTATAGGAAAAAGACCTGAATTTCTGCCTATTTGTGTTAGCCCGAGTTCTATATTCTTATGATGCAAAGACCCTAGCCCTGTATATATAGTTTTGGTCTAAAGTAAATAAGTTGACATGAACATATGAACATTTGTGTCTCCAGTAGGTGAAGCGGACATGTGTTATTTATTTTATCTTGAGGCAGACTTGAAGAAGAATAATGTGTGCGTGTCTTGTAGGGCTACTAGACTATCCTATATACTGATATACATTTGTAACATGCCCAAGAAGGGTTCTTCATACATGAAATCGACTCTCTTTGACTTTTATGACTAGATGACAAATCCTAAAGGGTCACAATGGGAATTATGAAATTCCTTGCTCATGAAACCCATGAGGCAATCATTACAATAGTAATTTTATTTTTCTTCTTTACATCATTTACATAAAATCACAATTACACATGTCATTATGAAGATCGAACATACTTACTTTCAAACACATCCTTATTTACCCGTCCCAATGGATATGGGATTGGATGATCATGAGATTCCAATCCAAATTTTTTTATAATCTCTATTGCAATGAGATTCACCTACAATCCTGAGTCAAATAGAGCGTCAATCTTTGTCTTCCTAACATGTATCTTTATATGCAATAGCCTTGTATTTTCATTATCTTCTTGTTGTTGAAAGCTACTTAAATTTACCTCCTTCTCCACTGATGTACAGGGGATCTTCTCATCCACATTAATTTACTTTAACCTAGTTTCTCAAATTAGTGACCATGAGATTCTTCTTATTATCTTTCTTTTTATTACTTGGGTTAAACTTTGGATGCAACTTCAACACTTCTCCTCTTTAATATGGTCAGCATAACATTGGTTGTATTGGTTGTTGGGATCTTTGGACTGGTGTGTTATGGTTTTCATCCTTTTCAATTTTCCTCCTTTCCACTTCTTCTTCCCCTCCTTATAAGTGCCTTGGTGCTCCTCTTGCTTCGATCTACTTGATTTTTCTTTCTTCTAGCCTATGTTTTCTAGGTACTATTCTCATACACAACCCTCGTCCACCAATATGGAATTGAATTGGATCACTTTCTTCTACAAATGGATGCGTAGAGCCCCTAGATACTTGAGGATTACATTTGGATTCTTTGAGGAGATATCCAACATTATTTCCATATTTTAAAAATTTTTGGTGTACTCATGTACACTCTGCCCTTGCTTCTACCTTAAGTAGTGCTATTGGATCCATTATCGTCTACATACTCGATGGGGTAAAATTGTGACTTTATTAGGGTATTAAAGTCCTCCCACTTGGTCACTATAGGATCTCCCTCCAAACTCAAGGTCTCAATGTGATTTTCCCAACAGGTCAAGGCATGACCCTCTAATTTCATCCATGCAAATGAAATTATAATTTCCACAACTAGTGATTTAACTCCTAGATGTCAATCTCACCTTGGTACTACTTGATATATACCTTCAGTTCCATTTTGAACAAGCATTGTGAAAGGCTCATAACACTCAAACAGGGGTGATATCTTTCGGGTTCATTCTTTGACTCCTTTATTTCTTCCCAATCTCTTGATCTCCCCTCTGATTAAGCCTTTGCATTAGAAACCACATATTCTCTAAATAACCTGAGCTTGTTGGTCAAGGCTACCATGAGGAGATTCATGTTATGGTTTATATCTAAAACTTGTGCTTGTAACTAAGAAGTCCTCTCCTCTGTAGGATTAAGAGGGATATTCACAAATTCGTCAACTACGACTTGGGTTTCACGACTTTTGGCTTAGACAATCCAGATCCCTTAAAAATGTCTGTAATATGCCAAAAGAAACCTGCTCTCACACCAATATTAGTTGTAAACTTCCATTGATATTCCACTGTACAGTTCATCACAATAGATCTTATAAGTTACACTTCAAAATCCTAAATCTACACTATGAGGTTTATTTCTATTTAGAATTATGGATCCATAAATTATTGTTTATTATATGTGCATGCAAATTATAATTACAGGTAAAATTAGAGGATAAAAAAATAAAATATAAAAAATCATTATTGACACAATATATCCAGGGAAATGCTTTCGAGAGAAAATCTAGCTAGAAGGTATGGTCGCTCTAATCTCTTTTGCTAAGTAGAAAAAGGTTGCAAGTATAAAGAAGGTCTATGGCCTGTGGGCTACTCCAGTGCACAAATCCTCTCTATGTACTCTCTCCCTGTCCCTCTTGGAAACTCTGTGTGTCTATGGAACAAAATGCCTTGAAAAATAATGGAACTGGTTTTCCTCCTAGTGGCTCGGTTATAACAAAACCCAATAGCTTACTAGTGGTTAGGTTTGACTCCAAATCCTAACTAGATTTACAATATGGACTCTTCTAGAATATTTTTCATCATGATTATGTGGCTATCCCCTTTCCCATGAATAATGGGCATCCTATTGAAATATTGTGGCCAAAATAGGAAGGTCAAGTTCTGGGTGGCATAACTTTCGCATACTGACTCTAATTGAGGTCATATGTGCACTGTTAGAAAGGTCTCTACATGTAGAATAGGTAGAAAATATGGTATGCTAAAGAAGAAAAATTTTACCCCCAAAAATTTCATTTGATGCCTCAAAGTGCTCCTAGAAGGTTTCAGAGCTCAATTTACCAAATTGGGCCCCGCTAGTAAAAATGGTCCTATGAACTAATTCCTCCACCTTTCCAATTATAAAATCCTCAAAATGGATGAAAAGTAATATAATGATCCAATACAAATCAATAAACATGGATATAAGGTTTACCATATGCATTATGTCAGGCCTTGTTGTTGTGAGATACATTAGGTTGTGTATTAGTTGCTTGTACAAAGTGGAATTCACTGCTAGACTATTTTCATCTTTCCTTAGCTTGGTTCATGGGACAATTGGTGTGTTTGTTGGATTGTATTCACTCCTCTTGTACCTTGTCAAAAGATCTCTTGCATACTTTCTTTAACAAATGAAAATTCCTTTTCCATATTGTCCAACTTCTGTTCCAATATAATATTTCACGTATTGGTCATCTCAAATACCTTTTCCATAACATTTTAAAAATATTCAAGCTGCAAATTTCCTGTGTAAATCACATCATCAACATAAATGCAAACAATCAAAATATTACCTTCTAGACATGTTATTATATAGAGTGTGTGTTCCTTAATGTTGTGTTTGAATCCTTTGTTGAGCAGAAAAGAAGAAATTATGTTGTACCATGCTCTGGGGGCTTGTTTTAAACCACACAAAGCCCTTTTTAACTTGTGAAATTTCAACTCTTGACTCTTGACTTCATATCTTGGAGTTTCATCTACATTAACTTCTTCCTTCAATATTCCATTTTAAAATGTTGATTTGATATTTATTTTGTAAATTGGCCAATGATTTTTTGTTGATATTACTAATACTATTCTAACAGTATCCAACCTTACTACTAGGATTAAGGTTTATTCACAATCCACTATAGGATTCTATGCAAAGCCTTTTGCTACCAATATAGCTTTATGATTTTCAATTTTCCTTTTTTTCATTAAACTTGGTCTTATAGACCAATAAAACTCCAATTCTTGTTTGTCCAGTTGATAGATATACAAGACTCCATGTCTCATCCTTCTCTATTGTTGTGATTTTTTCATTCATAGCTTCAATCCATTCTATCTTTTTTATTGCTTCTTCAAAATGTGTTGGTTGACAGGATAACAAGACAAAATGTGTTTGTTCATTATCTAGTTGTTCATAAATTTCTCTCAAACTTCTTGTTTTATCTAAAATGGTGGGATTAGATTCACTACTTGAGGATGGACTATGGCCTCCTTGATTTCCCCTCCTAAAGTAACTTGTAGTCGTGGGAGTCCTTGTCTTGGTTGTTCCACTTCTGTTATTTCACTTTTTTCAAATGCATGTGGAGAAACTTGATTTCTATTTGTTTTATTATCTTCATCATTACATGTTTGATCTGCAAGTAACTTAACATCTCTTGAAATAATTGCTTTTTTGGTGACAAGATTGTACAATTTATAAGTCTCTGATTCTTCACTATAACCAACAAATATGCATTTTTTTATTGTTTCATTCAATTTCCTTCTCATTTATCCTGGAATATGTGCATAGGCTACATAACCAAATATTCTCAAGTGTGATGCACTTGTCTTCATACCACTCCAAGATTCTAAGGGATCTCTACCTTTGATGCTTTTGGTTGGAAATCTATTCAAAATTTAAACTAAACATGTTACAACTTCCATGCAATAATCATTTTGCAAATTATTTGTGTTCAATATGCTTCCTTACATATTCATGACTGTTTGATTTTTCCTTTCAACTAATCCATTTTGTTTTGGAGTGTACCTTGTTGTAAATTTCTTTTTGGTACATTGATCCCTGGAATACGCCGCAAATTCTTTAGAATCATATTCTCCTCCTCCATATGATCTTAATACTTTAACTTTCTTACCACTTTGCTTCTTTGAAATTGATTTGAATTACTTGAATTTTACAAATGTATCGGACTTTTTGTTATGAAGAAGGCCCATGTTATTCTATTGAAATCATCAATAAATATTATAACATAAAAACTTCCTCCTTTTGATTGGGTTTAAATTGGACCACAAAGATCTATGTGAACTAGCTCAAGTAGACTCTAGGCTCTAGTACTTGGAAAATTGCTTCTTTCATGTTTGGAAAGAATACAACTTTCACATGGATTATGATGGAAATCTATTGCTAGTAAACCTAGGACCATAGACTTATTTTTCAAGATATCAAGACTATTAAAAGCTAAATGGTCATATTTTAGATGCCATAGCCAAGATTCATTAGAAATTTCTACAAAATGAGCATATAATAATTATTGATAGTTCTCATGAAAAGAGGAAATATTGTACTTTTGGTCATTTGGATCCTCGCTATGACTCTTTGATTGGGTGGCTTGTCAAGAATTGTGTAGGTACGACCTTTAAACTTGACTTCAAAACCATTTTCATTCATTTGTACTACACTTAATAGATTTTTTTTCAAACTTTGTACACAATAGACAATATGAATGTCCTTTTCATTCTACTTGTTTACAAGTGTAGCAATACCTTTTCTTAAGGAATTAACAAGATGATCACTGCCCAATTTAATGTAAGATTTAAGTGTTTCATCAAAACTTGAAAAAACATATATGTTACATGTCACTGTAGCCATTGTGAAATAACCAAATATCTTCATTGTTTTTTTCTTATGCTGCTAAACAAGTAAGAAACATGGAAGATGTTGTATCTTCATTATTGCTTGAAACATCTACACTTCCTTTGTTCAAATATGAATATTTCTTCTTGCATTCACTTTCAAAATGGTCATACTTCTTGCAGTAATAACACTGTATATTTGACTTGTCCATCCTTCCTCTTCCTTTTTTTTTATGCCTCTTCTTCTTTGATTCTGAGGTTGATCCTATGGCTACTCATGTTGACTTGCTGTGTTGTTTCAATTGCTAGAATATCCTCTTCATTTTCTACCTTTGTTTCTATTACCTCTATCTCTTCCTCTATTAATTGTGGCTTGAGTTTGAAAGGAATTTTCTAATGAGTCATTTCTACCTTTAATGCTTGGCTCATGATTTAACATTGATCCTAACAATTCTTCAATTGAAATTTGGACCACATCTTTACTTTCTTCTATGGTTGTTACAACATGTCAAATAAAGGTGGGAGACTTCTGAAAATCTTCTCAACCACCTTTTGATCAGTGAAATCCTCTCCATGAGTTTCAAACTTTCAAGCTTCTTCTTGAGGATATGGAGCTTTGGATTCTTGACCTGTTTGTGCTTTCGTATGCTTTTTCCAAATTTTTGCAAGTTTGATGAGCACTAGTTGCTATTGCAATCTTGGGGAATATGGAGTCTTCAACTCCATTGTGCAGATTCCATGGTGCTACTGAATCCTTTCTTTTGCTCTATGTTGAAGCATTTCTTTGGGCATTTGTCATTGCTACTAATTCTATAACTTTATGTTCTTCATATTTTGTGGTTGTTTCTCCCTAACAGTCCAAATTCTTCAAAAATATCTTCATCTTAATCGCTCCTATTTCATAATTTATACCATTCAATATAAGACCTTGTGTGTTGTGATTGTTGGTGGAAGCCGTGACTGAATTCTGTAACAACTACCCCTTACTATGAATTGGGGAGCTTCTCCCCTATTTTCAACTTACTAGAGACCCAATGGGGGTCTTAAAACCTCGAGGTGAGAAAATTTGGCTTACAGTGGTGGCTCTAAATAGAGGAATCATATTGTTAAACATGACATTACAACATCTCTACCATATTGGGTTGGAGAGCATCTCCAGGGCAATAATTTAATTATTAATTTAATTTGTTTAGTGTTTTACTTTTTATTTACAATATTATTTTAAAATAATATATTGAATATAAAAATTACAAAAAGATCAAATTAATATATAATTTTGTTTTGTTTAGTTATGCGAGTCTTGAGATGACTACATGACTAACCTATGGCTTGAGTTGGCTTGACCTAGGGACATCTAAGCTGTGAAAATCACCCATTGATCACATCTTACGTGAGTCACACCAACCCTTACCAATGATTGGATTTTTTCCCACAGAGACCAACCCTTACAAATGATTGGATTTTCCCCATAGAGTCTCAAACTGGTGACCTTCACATCATAGAGTGTCTTAATAGAACACCCTCTCACAGTCTGCTCTTCACCTAATGGGAAATTTTTACAATTTAATATATATAAGAAAATAAATAAATAAATTATAATTTCTTTCCAATAAAAATTAATTATATAATAATATATTTTTTAAATATTAAATAAAAATATATATTATATATTTAACTAAATATAGATTAAAATATTTTTCACTACTTATTTAAATAAATAAACATTTTAATATCAAATTGTATTTATATGAAAGGTAATTCAAAGTTTGTGAATTGAATTTGTTTGAAAGGTTTTGTCTAACTTTCTTATGTTTTGATTTTTTTGATCGAATCTAATATTATAGTTTTAGATGAAATTGTGATCTTAATATATTTATAAATACGTAAATAGATTCAGTAATCTCAAAAAAGAAAATTAGACATTTAGATTATGCACACCTTAAAAGTCAAAATTGTGATTTTAACCAATCCTACTAAAATTAAAAAAAAAGAAAGACAAACCCAAACCCAAACCCAAAACAAAAACATTAAAAATCATCAAATTAAAAACTTAATATTCTAAATAATCAAAAACATTAAAAAAAAATCAAATTAAAAACTCAATAGTCTATAGAAATCACTATTGACATTTGATTTTGTAAAAGGATGTTCATTAATCTTTCATCCCATAATGTTTTATCTTCAATTTTTAATAACATGTTTATGGAGACATATTAGCTTTGCATAAATGTGATATGCATTATGTTGGAATATTAAAAAGCTCATAATTTGATCGAAAATTAGCAAATAACCTTTTTTTTTTTGTCTATGACTTAAAATAAATAAATAAATACACGGTAATATATACTAATTTTTTAAATGATTTTAATAGAGAGGGTAGACATCAAGACTAATGCTGAAGAAAATATATTTAGAGCACTTGGCTGTATTAATTGACGTAACAGATCGAAGCTGATCAGTGACAGTTACTCTTACTTACCTGGCCTTCTGACTCGGTGCCTTAGGTGGTTTTCTTCTTTCTGACTTTCGTCTCTCGGTCTTCCACTTCCGAGACGCTGTAGAATAAACCAAATAAATTTGAATAGTTAAATTAATATAAAATTAAAAATAAATTCATAATGGAAAATAAGTTTTCTTTATTTTTTATTAATAATAGCTTTAGAATAATATGTATAAAGTAATTGAGTTTAATTATATCTATAAATGAAATTTAATAATAATCTTAACAAAATAGAAATAATAATTTTTCTCAAATACAATGAAAGATATCCAGAGATGTACTTTTCCTGAAAAATAGATAAATTAAAATAAGTAAATGATATTAACATATAGATTTACATTAATTAACTTTTACCATATCCAGTACTCCCTGTGCTTTAGCTGATAAAAAGGCCACATCCAATATTTCTTCTTCCATGCCCTCAATGTGTTATGTAACAATGTTGTAATCAAATAATATACAACATTGTAATCAAATAAGTAGGCAAAAAAATTATAACTTCTATTTAAAAACCCATTATAAGTTATAAAAGTGATATGCATTATGTTGGAATATTAAAACGCTGATAATTTGATCAAAATTTTGGAGATACATTTTTTATCTCTTTTAAAATAAATAAATACACTTTAATATATGCTAATTTTTTAAATGATTTTAATAGAGAGGGCAGACATCCAGACTAATGCTGAAGAAAATATATTGAAGGCAATGAATCTAGAACATCTATCAGAAAATCTTGATGAAGCAGAAAATCTATTTAGAACATTGATCTACTGTAATTAGCAACATATAGAAACTGATCAGTGACAGTTACTCTATCTTACTTACATGTGACACAACCGACCGCACAATCGGCCGGAATCCAGGTTGGCCGCTGCTGTAGCCAATCTGTCGAATAAACAAAATAAAAAGGTTATATATTCTGATCTTTCTCGTCAGTTAAAGCATTTTATTGGTATTGTTTAAGTTAGGAAATAAATCCACGTAAATCTAATATAAATTTGAATAGGTTAACTTTTTGCTTCTACCTTCACCAAGCTTTCTTCTTTCTTCCATCTTCACTAAGTTTTCTCACTACTTTGACTTTCATAAAGTCCAACTAAAGTTTAAATCTCTGAATAAAATTTATGACAAGTCTCCCAAAACTTCTTTCTTTTAGTATCATCCCAAGAATGAACTTTTACAACATGCCACATACCATTGCCATTCCAGGTCCGCCACGGCCACGGCCACGGCCACGGCCACTGCCAGCGCCTTCGCCAACCTGTGGAATAAACAAAATAAAAAGGTTATATATTCTAATCTTTCTCATCAGTTAAATCATTTTATTGGTATTGTTTAAGTTAGGAAATAAATCCACGTAATTGTAATATAAATTTGAATAGGCTAAATTAATATAAAATTGTATAAAAATAAAAATAAATTCATAATGGAAAAGAAGTTTTCTTTAGTATGTAAAACACATAAATGAGGCTCCTCTAGAAAGAGCAAGGAGCATGTTAAGTAAAGCCAATTTGTAACAAGATTTGCGCGTAGAAAAAGTTTCTATCGCTTTTTATCTTGTAAATAAATCACCATTAGGTGCATTCTATTGTAAAATTCCTAAATAAGTATGACCAAGTTATCCTAGCATTTTTTCAAATTTAAAAAAAAAATGGTTGCAAAGCTTATGTGTTGAGCACACATTTATACTTCACTGAGTGTGTGTGCTACTTTTTCCTTTACATGGTTTACTTTTTGCTTCTACCTTCACCAAGCTTTCTTCTTTCTTCCATCTTCACTAAGTTTTCTCACTACTTTGACTTTCATAAAGTCCAACTAAAGTTTGAATCTATGAATAAAATTTATGACAAGTCTCCCAAAACTTCTTTCTTTTAGTATCATCCCAAGAATGAACTTTTACAACATGCCACATACCATTGCCATTCCAGGTCCGCCACAGCCACGGCCAGCGCCTTCGCCAACCTGTGGAATAAACAAAATAAAAAGGTTATATATTCTAATCTTTCTCATCAGTTAAATCATTTTATTGGTATTGTTTAAGTTAGGAAATAAATCCACGTAATTGTAATATAAATTTGAATAGGTTAAATTAATATAAAATTGTATAAAAATAAAAATAAATTCATAATGGAAAAGAAGTTTTCTTTAGTATGTAAAACACATAAATGAGGCTCCTCTAGAAAGAGCAAGGAGCATGTTAAGTAAAGCCAATTTGTAACAAGATTTGCGGGTAGAAAAAGTTTCTATCGCTTTTTATCTTGTAAATAAATCACCATTAGGTGCATTCTATTGTAAAATTCCTAAATAAGTATGACCAAGTTATCCTAGCATTTTTTCAAACTTAAAAAAAAAATGGTAATAAAGCTTATGTGTTGAGCACCTTATGTGTTGAGCACCAAGCTTTATTGTTTCTTCCATCTTCACTAATTTTTCTCACTACTTTGACTTTCATAAAGTCCAACTAAAGTTTGAATCTCCAAATGAAATTTACGACAAGTCTCCCAAAGATTCTTTCTTTTAGTATCATCCCGAGAATGAACTTTTACAACATGCCACATATTTGATTTTTCAAAAATGATTCTGAAACTTTTACTTAAGGCACTTATGTATGCCTCCTTAGACCTCTAAAAGTTTTACAATATGGAGAGTCCCAAAAAATAAGTTATAAAAAAAATTCCAAGTCGATATATTTGACACTGATTTAAGGAGCAATAAAGAACCCAAACTTCCGTAGGTAATATCTCATAAAGTGTAATGAAACAATGCCTAAAATTTTGATCACATGTACTTAAAGATATTCCCCTGTCTCCTCAAAATTTCTTGGTTTGAAACATCCAAAAAAAAATGTTATTGCGAAAATTCCAACCTGCCCTATTTAAAACTAATATGAGGAACATTCATGAACCCTAAATTCTGAAGGGAATATCTCATAAAATAATACAAACCAATTCCCAAAACATTTACCACATGTATTGAGATATGTCACCTCTATCTCCTAAAAATTTGATGGTCTTAAACATTGTAGAAAACAAGTTATAGCAAAAGTCCTGAGATGGCTCATTTGAGGCAGATTTTTAGACCAATCACAAAGGCTGACTTCCACAACATATATTTCCAGAATCATAGCAAACCAAAATCTAAAATGTTAACTATACGTTCCCCTTAACTCTCTTAAATATGCCCAATATTTTACTATTTGAAGCAGTCCAGGAAATATTTATAGAGAAAATGACAAGATGACTTGTTGACTCCACAAACTGCATTTTCATTCACATACATTTTCATTCCAAAGCTTAATCATTTTACATGATATCATGACCCTTCATTAAAAGACATGTTAATTCAAAAAGTGACATCAATTCAATAATTAAATAATTAATTCCCTTTTCTATTTCATTTTTCCAAATGCCATGAGCTTCATATACCATGGGTTTGAAACCACTATTTCACTTTTTGACTCCTCCTTTTTCAAAAGAACACATTTTTTAATATACTTGGATACTTATATATACTATCAATAATATAATCCCTTTTACATCAATGAGAAAGTTGTTTCAATCATCTCCCCCTTCGTCATTGATGGCAATCCCACAATGAAACACATAATCCACCGAGGCTTTCCCTGAACTTGTGCTTCTCCTTAATCACTTAGTGATGAGATAAATATTACTCCCATTGTTGTCTCAAATTTTCAAATGTCTCTTTGGGAAGAGGTCTTGTGAAACTATCTTCAATCTAGTCTGTGGTGGAAATATATTTCAACTTGACATTTTGTTCTGCTACTTGTTCTCTTAAGAAGTGATACTTGATTAGAATGTACTCTCTTTTCAAGTGCATAACGTGATTTTTTGAAATATTTATTGCGCTTTTGTTGTCACAAAGTATTGAAATTGGATGATCATATTCTACATTAATATCTCTCAGTGTTTTCTCCATCAAAAGAACTTGTGTGCAACATGATTCTAATGATATATACTTGGCCTCTGTTTTGGATAAAGAAACTGAAGATTGTTTCTTGACCAATCGAGACACTAAATTGTTGCCCAAAAAGAATGCTCCTCCACTTGTGCGTTTCCTATCATCTAGCACTCCCTACCCAATATGCATCCATATATGCTACTAGAGTAAAATATTCACCTCTTGAGTACCACAAGCCAAATTCAAGGGTTCCCTTTAGATAGGAATCTTCTTTTCACTACTTGCAGTAGAGTTTATTTTAATGCAACTTGAGACTATGTAACCAATCCTACTAGTTGCATAATTTATGGCCTTGATGTTGTCACATAGTAGGCTTCCAATCATTAACTTATACAATGTTTTATTTTCTTCTCAAGATTCATCATATTTACTCACTTTACAACATATGACCATGGTGTGCTGACCAATGCACAATATTCCTTGATGTACTTGGTTTGTTAAATGAATAGCCCTTTGTTGGATTGAGAAATCTCTAAACTAAGAAAAAATAATTGTTCACCCAGAATAGAGATCTCAAATTCCTTTTGCATTTCCATTACTAACTCTTTGCACGTTCA
Source organism: Pinus taeda (assembly GCA_000404065.3). NCBI lineage: Eukaryota > Viridiplantae > Streptophyta > Pinopsida > Pinales > Pinaceae > Pinus > Pinus taeda. The sequence continues at coordinate 19,743 of APFE031507561.1, forward strand.
TACCCTCTCCAAAATAATATCATCTACATATACCACGATAATCAATTGATTTTCTCCTTCTTTCTTGATGTAGAGATTATTTTTAGTAATTCCTCTTTTGAATCCTTATTGTTGTAGATATTTGTTAAGTTTTAAACAATAGGCTCTGGCAGCTTTCTTTAGCCCATAAAGTGCTTTCTTCAATTTGCATGCATGATCCTTATTTTTTTATAATAAGAACCATTCTCATTGTTCAATGTATACTTATTCCTCTAGATTTCCATTCAGAAAGGACGATTTGACATCTATTTGATAGAATCTAAAGTTCTTGAAACTTGTAAGTGCCAAAAATAATTTAATAGGTTATAGACTTTCAATGGGGCAAATATTTCTTCAAAATCAATACCTTCAACTTGAGCATAGTCTTTTCAAACTAAACTTGCTTTATTTCTTATTACTTGACCATCTTCATTCAAATTGTTTCTAAAAACAAACCACATGGTGTCAATCACTTTTTATTTTTTGGTCTTGAAACAATTTCCCATGTCTCACTTATCTCAATTTAATTTAGCTCTTCTTCCATATAATCAAACCATTGCTTGTCTTCACTAGCTTCTATGAAATCCTGTCTCAATTTTAGATAGAAAGGAGAAATGTACATGTTATGATCCATTTGCTAATCATTGTCTATTCTGGACTCATGTATCTTAATCACCAATAATTAAATTTTCCTTAATGATTCTTATGGATGAATATTGATGTTGTCTTTGTATCTTGATGTTTTGTTTCTTCTTCTTCTTCTTCTTCTTCTTCTTCTTCTTCCTTGCAACTCGACTTTTCTGAATGTTTATTTGCTTGTGATTTCTCATTTTAAGGAATTGCTTCATCCATTTAAACGTTTGTACTTTCTACAATTTTTGCAGTGATTTGTTGTAACATCTATAAGCCTTCAATCTTGATGAATAACCAAGAAATATACCTTCACAAACTCTAGAGTTAAAATTTCTTAAATCCTCGTCATCTCTGTAGCACTTTCTCCCTAAAGCTTTGAAGTATTTGACTGCTACTAGTCTATCCTTTTATAGTTCATAAGGTGTTTTGTTGTTTTTGAATTTCATTTACCCTCTATTCAAAATGTAGACTATGGTCCTAACCGCTTCTCTCCAAAACATGTTTGATATCTTTGATCCATCCAGCTTTTATGTTTATGTTTTTCCTTTCTGCCACTCTATTGTATTGTCTAGTTCTTGTAACTAAAAGTATGTATTTTTATTCCACGAGACTCACAAGACTCTTCAAATTCATTTGAGATAAATTCACCTCCTTGATTTCATCTCAAGTACTTGATTTTTAAATCAGTTTTATTTTCAAATAAGAATTTGAAAGCTTTAAACTTCTCAAATGCGTCTAATTTACATTGAGGAAGGCAACCCATGTCATCCTTGAGTAATCATCAATGAGAAACATGAAGTAATTTTCACCTTGTAGACTTTGTGTTCTTGAAGGCCCACAAAGATTTATATGAACATCTTCCAGTGAATTCATTATTGAGTACGCATTTCTCTTAAAGCTTGTCCTTATCTACTTCCCATGCTAACACTACCCACAAATAGTGTTTGAAGGTTTTGTAATCTTTAGCATGTCTCTCACTTATTCTTTGGTGTTGATTTTCACTTGAGTATCAAAGTTCATATGGCCCATTCTTATATTTCATAACTAGCTTTAATATAGTAGTACCATATAACATTTTTCTCCCTTTATCTCATTAAGGATGTATACACTATTTTATTTTTTATTTGCATATGCAACTAATTTTCCTATGCATTCCTTCCTTATCTCACAACCATGATAATAAAATGTGAGAATGTGTCCGTGATCACACATTTTACTTACATGAAAATAATTATGATTCAAACCTTCAACATATATGACATTGTTGTTTTTGTCTTGCCATTATCGAGACTACAAGTACCTTTTCAACTTATCCTTGCGGTAGAATTATTTACAAATATCACACTACCTTCATGAAATTTTTCCAAAGTGAAAAAATTTCTTTGGCAACCAATCACGCAGCTTCAAAATCCACTATCAATGTACCATTGGATTCCTTTTTTGGGGTATGAAGTGCAGTTTGTACAAGCATAAATTTCTCCTTCTTTAGCTCTTCTTACTTCTTTCTCTCCAAAATTTTGTGTATTCTTTGGTAAGCGTGTCTTCTTCCTTGTTTTGTCTAGTAGATTCTATAATACCACTTCTACAAAAATGTGTTACGTGACAATGTTGTTGCACTAATAACATACAACATTGTAATCAAATAAGGTGGCAAAAAAATTATAGCTTCTATTTGAAAACCCATTAGTACTTGTATTTTTGTTCCATGTGTTATTATTCCTTGCAAGTGCTCTACAATATATTGCTTTATGACCAAATTGATTGCAAGAAAATCAATAACCAAAAAAGGAGTTTCAGTATCGAGTTGTGCAAACCACCTTGATGGAAAATATCTTATGAATTCTTCAATGTTGTCATTGTGAGAAAGGTCAAGTTTATGTAGAAATTCGTTTTATTTATTCATGTTTCCTTCATTTTAGATGGATATTTTGAGAAAATAAACATAGCTTTTATATTTTCATTCATTTAGTTTCTTTGGTGGCTTTCTATCCAAATAATTTGAATTTTCTTTAGGATTCTTCTTATTCATACCATAGACAAGATCAATCTTAATGAATGGTGAATTTTGACAAATGACGATTTCATCTAATGTGTTAGTATTCTTTTAAAACTTTAAGCCTCTATTCAACTAAGCGGTTGACTTATCTATTTCCTTTCTTAAGGAAACAATTTTATCTTCTAGCTTCTTGCAATTCTTTTCTTTTTCCTTCAACTAGACTCTCATAAAATTCTTCTATATTTTTCCTCTTGTAGTTGAACCTTTAGGCTAATAATACCCTATTATCTTTCTTCAAGGATTTATGACATCTTTGATCTTGCATCATGACACTCCTCTTTATATTTCTATAGATATTCCTTTTGTTTCAATTTTTTTTTCTTAATATTCTTTATTTCAAATAGGGCAAAATGAGTTCTTCTTCAAGATCCACTTGTTCATCAGTTTCAATGCTTTCCAAGACAAAAACATGCCACATCATCACGCATCTTCCTTGGCGCTACATCATATTGACATGTCACCTCACAACATCCCCGACCACATAGCTAACACATGGAAACCTCTTGGGTGTACTTTGACTCACCACATCAACATCTACCACACCAAGCTCTTATTAGACTTTGAAATTGTCGGGAGGAAAGCCCAATATCAGAGTTTTGAACTACCAATGCTCAACCTCCTCACACTTGATACTAAATGGAACAACATCCTAATATCTAAAAAAAATTCACCCATGTCACCTCTAGCCATTTCCTATCACTTGGCCTCCTGTTGTGCAATCTGATCCATGCCATACCATTTATTCTCACTAAGTCAGTTGCCACATGGATGAGACATGGAAATATTATACCATGTCAGTTTACCACATTACTTGCCACATGGCATGCCTCATGGAAATTCCATATCACCATATTTTTCACATAGAATTTGTATTAGGATTATTATGTATAGAGAGTAAACCCTAACTAAACCCTAACTACCAGAGTTTTTCTCTCTTGATACATGACCACCATATGCCTAATGCTTGATTGTTGATATCTATTAATTTTCATCCCCTAAACATTTGGTCTATTTTAATTGACATATATGTCATATTCTGTTAGTGTCAGTGGTTTCATGTCAATTGTTTCTTGGGGTTTAACTAACACCAAATACCGAATGTCTTGATCCATCACTTGACCAGTCCCAAAATCTTTCAATCTCTGTTAATTGTTCAACAATGTGGGTTCTATTAGTATCAGGGATTCTAGGTAGTCAAATACCTAACCGATAGGGCAGAATATCCAAATGTCTTGATAATAATAACTTGATAACTTGAAACTCCCTCCAAATAACTCCAAGTCATGGCCCCTGTGTCATCCATTTGACTAAGGGATGAAACCAATGACCTTGTTCCCCAAATTTACAAACTTGTTCCATACAGATCTAGAAATGCAATTGGTCAATCCTTGAATTTCCAAACATCTGCTACATAACTCTATAAATTTAATGAGTTAATCCTTAAATTTTCAAGGCAATCCACAAATTTCTATGCTTTTAATAAATCTTCCAAGCATATTCCAAGGTTTGAAACCTTCGATAATTAGTCCTAGAATTTTTTCCAAGGAAAGTAGGTTAGAAAGGTAGGGTCAAAGTCTTAGTTTATGTCTATAGACTAGAAGAAATTTGACAAGAATATAAGCTACCCAAGATACTATTAAAAATTAACTCAAGATGAAACCAAATTTACTGAGAAAAACATTAACATAGCAACAAAACTCAAACATGCAAACATAACACCATGTTTACCCTTGGAAAACCTGAACACTGGGAAAATCCCAGCTAAGGGAATTCCATTAGATTCGTTGGCAAAACCATTGGCCAAGTCAGCCAAGTGATCCTTCACCACTCACATCCCTTGGTCCATTACAATAGAGTCTTCACCTAGGCTTCTAAAGGCTTCACTCATGAATCCATGGGCACAAAACCATGGGAAACCAAAAAACCATGGGCTCAAAACCACTACTGTTGACCTAATCAACATTGACTCTTTCCTTGAGTCAATTTTACCTAACAATTCCCCCCTTAAACCTTAACTTGGGATTTCCCTTGACCAAATCCAACCAAATCATCCAAGTGAGTTAGCCTCGTTCACTCTATCCCTTGTCCCCCTCAAAGTCTATACCCAAGTTATCGTGCTCCTTATCACCTAGTTCTAACACTAGATTTTACTAGAAATTTCCCAGGGTTCTGCATGCCTTACGAGGTCTTACAATAGTATGCCTATTTACATGAAATTTGAAAATTTGACTCCATTATGACATTTTTTTATTGATCCAACATTTATGTTACAATCCTCTCACCTTAACATGCTTCCAGCCTCATACTCTTCTATTTAGAGATAATTTTCATGGCTACATCTCACCAATAAAACTATTATCTCATTGAAACATTTTTCCAAACCCTTGCAAGCATCCTTGACATATATTTCCATGGCTCTCGACCATGATTTCCTATGGCATAAAACATGCAAGCCCTCGATCTCTATCACATGTTGTATTTTGTAATCGATACAACATTGTTCCATAATCTCTTCATTCCACTACTCACGATGTCCTATGCTAGGAATTCTCAAGCTTCTATAACATCATTGTGATCTTCACCAATTGTTGTTGGGCATTGGAGCATATGCTCCCAATAAGTGTGAAAAATTGTAACTGCAACATATAATTCCCGACGATATCACTCTCTCCTTGGAGTATAAACTCCACTCCTTAAGGTATAAAATCTTGATGGTGTGATTGGTAGGATCCTTTGCAACAATTGTTCCAATGAGACTCCCATAGTAGTTTACCATAGAATATCTAAGAAGGTTCCATGCTTCCTTTTCACTATGACTCTCCTCATGTGACCCTATCCCTAGTTGTACCTTCACCTGATCCCCTACAGTACTATCGACTAATGCATTTCTCACATTAATTTCTCCTACAACCATATTGATGGGCCCATTTATCTCATTGCTAATAATTTCATTCACTCATGGCCACCATAGTTGACTCGAATACTGTAAGTCAAATGGCCCATTCTAGTTGTGTTTATAAATGTCTCAACCACATCAAGCTTTGTCCTCTACAAGAACCTATCTTGTCTACAAGAACCTATCTTCCCTTCATTAGATTGCACTTGCTTCCAGTGAGAATTTTGATAATTCCCACATCAAGTACATGTGAAGTTCTTCTAGCCAGCGATAGATGTTTTGGAAAGTCTTGTACCTGCCATAGGGATATGAAAATTTTACATCTTTGAATTATTCCTAACTAGTCGCGCACTTTACACAGCCTCCACATGGATCCTCTCCTCTATGTTCCACAGTGAGGTAGGTTCCTTCGAATTTCTTCAACTATAACTTTCCACTCTACACTCTACACAAATATCTTCAGAAAATGGTTTTCCAGGTATCCTTTATGCACCGGTCACACACAGGCACAAGTCTTCACAGCTTGGCCATTGCCTTCGCCAACCTGTCGAATAAACAAAATAAAAAGGTTATATATTCTAATCTTTCTCATGAGTTAAATCATTTTATTGGTATTGTTTAAGTTGGGAAATAAATCCACCTAAATGTAATATAAATTTGAATAGGTTAAATTAATATAAAATTTTATAAAATTAAAAATAAATTCATAATGGAAAAGAAGTTTTCTTTAGTATGTAAAACACATAAATGAGGCTCCTCTAGAAAGAGCAAGGAGCATGTTAAGTAAAGCCAATTTGTAACAAGATTTGTGGGTAGAAAAAATTTCTATCACTTTTTATCTTGTAAATAAACCACCATTAGGTGCATTATATTGTAAAATTCCTAAATAAGTATGACCAAGTTATCCTGGTATTTTTTCAAATTTAAAAAAAAATGGTTGTAAAGCTTATGTGTTGAGCACACACTTATACTTCACTGAGTGTGTTTGCTACTTTTTCCTTCACATGGTTTACTTTTTGCTTCTACCTTCACCAAGCTTTATTGTTCCTTCCATCTTCACTAAGTTTTCTCACTACTTCGACTTTCATAAAGTCCAACTAAAATTTGAATCTCTGAATGAAATTTATGACAAGTCTCCAAAAGCTTCTTTCTTTTAGTATCATCCCAAGAATGAACTTTTACAACATGCCACATATTTGGTTTTTCAAAAATGATTCTGAAACTTTTACCTAAGGCACTTATGTATGCCTCCTTAGACCTCTAAAAATTTTACAATATGGAGAGTCCCAAAAAATAATTTATAAAAAAAATTCCAAGTCGACATATTTCAAACTGATTTAAGGAGCAATAAAGAACCCAAACTTCCATAGGTAATATCTCATAAAGTGTAATGAAAAAATGCCTAAAATTTTGATCACATGTACTTAAAGATATTTCCCCTGTCTCCTAAAAAATTATTGGTTTGAAACATCCAAAAAAAAATGTTATAGCGAAAATTCCAACCTGCCCTATTTAAAACTAATATGAGGAACATTCATGAACCCTAACTTCCAAAGGGAATATCTCATAAAATAATACAAACTAATTCCTGAAACATTTACCACATGTATTGAGATATGTCACCTCTATCTCCTAAAATTTAACGGCCTGAAACATTGTAGAAAACAAGTTATAGCAAAAATCCTGAGATGGCTCATTTGAGGCAGATTTTTAGACCAATCACAAAGGCTGACTTCCACAACATATATTTGCAAAATCATAGCAAACCAAAATCTAAAATTTTAACCATACGTCCCCTTAACTCTCTTAATTATGCCCAATATTTTACTATTGGAAGCAGTCCAGGAAATATTTATAGAGAAAATGACAAGATGACTTGTTGACTCCACAAACTGCATTTTCATTCAAATACATTTTCATTCCAAAGCTTAATCATTTTACATTATATCATGACCCTTCATTAAAATACATGTTAATTCAAAAAGTGACATCAATTCAATAATTAAATAATTAATTCCCTTTTCTATTTCATTTTTCCAAATGCCATGAGCTTCATATACCATGGGTTTGAAACCACTATTTCGCTTTTTGACTCCTCCTTTTTCAAAAGAACACATTTTTTAATATACTTGGATACTTATATATACTATCAATAATATAATCCCTTTTAAATCAATTACATAAGTTGTTTCAATCATCTCCCCCTTCGTCATTGATGGCAATCCCACAATGAAACACATAATCCACCGAGGCTTTCCCTGAACTTGTGCTTCTCCTTAATAACTTAGTGATGAGATCAATATTACTCCCATTGTTGTCTCAAATTTTCAAATGTCTCTATGGGAAGAGGTCTTGTGAAACTATCTTCAATCTGGTTTGTGGTGGAAATATATTTCAACTTGACATTTTGTTCTACTATTTGTTCTCTTAAGAAGTGATACTTGATTAGAATGTACTCTCTTTTCAAGTGAATAACGTGATTCTATGAAATATTTATTGTGCTTTTGTTGTCACAAAGTGTTGAAATTGGATGATCATATTCTACATTAATATCTCTCAGTATTTTCTTCATCAAAAGAACTTGTGTGCAACATGATTCTAATGATATATACTTCGCCTCTCTTTTGGATAAAGAAACTGAAGATTGTTTCTTGACCAATCGAGACACTAAATTGTCGCCCAAAAAGAATGCTCCTCCGCTTGTGCGTTTCCTATCATCTAGCACTCCCTACCCAATTTGCATCCATATATGCTACTAGAGTAAAATATTCACCTCTTGAGTACCACAAGCCAAATTCAAGGGTTCCCTTTAGATAGGAATCTTATTTTGACAACTTGCAGTAGAGTTTATTTTGATGCAGACTGACACTATGTAACCAATCCTACTAGTTACATAATTTATGGCCTTGATGTTGTCACATAGTAGGCTTCCAATCATTAACTTATACAATGTTTTAATTTCTTCTCAAGATTCATCATATTTACTCAATTTACAACCTATGACCATGGGTGTGCTGACCAATGCACAATATTCATTGATGTACTTGGTTTGTTAAATGAATAGCCCTTTGCTGGATTGAGAAATCTCTAAACCAAGAAAAAATAATTGTTCACCTAGAATAGAGATCTCAAATTCCTTTTGCATTTCCATTACTAACTCTTTGCACGTTTTTTTCATAACCTCTCCAAAAATAATATCATCTACATATACCACGATTATAAATTGATTTTCTCCTTCTTTCTTGATGTAGAGATTATTTTTAGCAATTCCTCTTTTGAATCCTTATTGTTTAGATATTTGTTAAGTCTTAAACACTAGGCTCTGGCAGCTTTCTTTAGCCCATAAAGTGCTTTCTTCAATTTTCATGCATGATCCTTATTTTTTTATAATAAGAACCATTCTCATTGTTCAATGTATACTTATTCCTCTAGATTTCCATTGAGAAAGGATGATTTGACATCTATTTGATAGAATCTAATGTTCTTGAAACTTGTAAGTGCCAAAAATAATTTAATAGGTTATAGTCTTTCAATGGGGGCAAATATTTCTTCAAAATCAATACCTTCAACTTGAGCATAGTCTTTTCAAACTAAACTTGCTTTATTTCTTATTACTTCACCATCTTCATTCAAATTGTTTCTAAAAACAAACCACATGGTGTCAATCACTTTTTTATTTTTTGGTCTTGAAACAATTTCCCATGTCTCACTCTTCTCAATTTAATTTAGCTCTTCTTCCATATAATCAAACCATTGCTTGCCTTCACTAGCTTCTATGAAATTATTAGTCTCAATTTTAGATAGAAAGGAGAAATGTACATGTTATGATCCATTTGCTAATCTTTGTCTATTTCGGACTCATGTATCTTAATCACCAATAATTAGATTTTCCTTAATGATTCTCATGGATGAATATTGATGTTGTCTTTGTATCTTGATGTTTTGTTTCTTCTTCTTCTTCTTCTTCTTCCTTGCAACTCGTCATTTTTGAATGTTTATTTGTTTGTGATTTCTCATTTTAAGGAATTGCTTCATCCATTTAAACGTTTTTACTTTCTACAATTTTTGCAATGATTTGTTGTAACATCTATAAGCCTTCAATCTTGATGAATAACCAAGAAATATACCTTCACCAACTCTAGAGTTAAAATTTCCTAAATCCTCGTCATCTCTCTTTATGTAGCACTTTCTCCCGAAAGCTTTGAAGTATTTGACTGCTACTAGTCTATCCTTTTATAGTTCATAAGGTGTTTTGTTGATTTTGAATTTGATTTACCCTCTATTCAAAATGTAGACTATGGTCCTAACCGCTTCTCTCCAAAACATGTTTGATATCT
>APFE031507566.1:0-14412 GCA_000404065.3 Pinus taeda
AACATCGTCACAATTTGAACTAGGTTTACCAGGTTTACTAGGTTTACTAGGTTAACATGTGTTTACTATGTTGACCAAGGTTTACTAGGTCAATCATAGTTAACTAGGTTGACCGAAGTTTTCAAGGTCTACTATAAACTAATATCATGTTAATTATACATTAATATTTGCATTAACACATCTCACCAATGGTTGGCTATCATCAGCATGGTAAATCATAGTCAAAACAAGCATTAAAGTTAACCATAATCAACATGGGATTAACTTTAACATTTCTCCCATCATAAAAATAAAAAAAGACTTTGAAATTAGAAAAACCAATGATGCCACATGTGATGAATAAGGAACAATGTTGTAATTTTATGGCAAAGAAATAAAAACGCAATGTGATGAACAAGAAACAATGTCATAATGTGACAACCACATTAATAAACCATAGGCATCCATAGTTAACCAAGTTGGCCTAGGTTTACTAGGTCAACCATAGTCAACTATGTTGACGTACGCTTACTATGTCAACCATAGTCATCCTAGGTTTTTAGGTTGACTTAAGTTTATTAGGTTGATCTAAGTTTATTAGCTAGACCTACATTTACTAGGTCTACTAGATTTACTTGGATGGAAAAGGTTTATTAGGATGACATACGTTTACAACATTAGCCTAGATTTATTATTTTTATTGTAGTTTAATAGGTTTACTAGGTTGACTTATGTTTAATAGGTTGACCTACGTTTACTAGGTTGACCTACGTTTACTAGACTAACCTAGGTTTACTAGCTTAACCATAGTTTACTAGGTTAAATTAGGTTCACCAACTTTGACCTAGGTTTACTAGGTTTACCAATGTTCTTTAGGTTGACCTACAGTTACTAGGTTTATGTATTTACAAAGTTGAATTACATTTACTAGCTTAAACATGGTTTGCTAGGTTTACTAGGTTGACCTAAGTTTACTAGGTTTACAAAGTTGACCTAGGCTTACTAGGTTGATATATGAGTAATAATTTTAATAAGTTTACTTAGCTTTATAGGTTGACCGAGATTTATTAGGTTAACTTAATGTTAACTTCATCAACCTTGGTTAATTTTGTTTATTGTATCTACTAGGATGACTAGGTTTACTAGGATGACTTAGGTTTATTAAATTCACACAGATTTATAAGGTTGACGTAGGTTTACTATCTTGACCTATGTTGACCTAAGTTTACTAGGTTTACTATATTTACGAGTTTTACTAGGTTGACTAGATTGACCTAGGTTTATTAGGTTGGACTTGCACAATGATAGACTATTCACAATCCATGGTGTATACCACTTTCTTATTCTCGAATCACTGTATTTGACACATCTCAGTGATTTCTATGAACTTGTGAATGCTCCAACTCTAGCTCTTGCTACTCTTGAAATGATATCACCATCATTATCAACTAGTATTGGTCTTGGTTAGTCATTGAATATCATAATGCCCTTCATCATGGAATATGCAACAATTATTTTAAGAGACGACAATTACAACATCCTAGCACTGGCCACATCTTCACTCTCAGCAAAAATTCCATCTTCTTGAAGCATAACTAAGACTTTGTGGATAATGTGAGATACTTGTGGTTCCCAACAGAATGTCATTGATGGTAGATATGATGCATCTTTTGGTATGTCCAATACTCCAAACTCTCCTTAACAACGAATCATTGGTGGTGACTAACAACAAACCCTTCTTCTTCAGTCATGTGGGTGTAAATATTATGAATGCATTTATGAAAATATGGATAGAAATCCATGAGATTAATCAAATCCTTGTAATATCATTGCATCCCAATAAATAGATACAAGTGATTTCCTCCAATAGGAACAACAGATGTACTATGTATTAGGATCAGAGTGAGATAGTGAATTAAGGAGGTAGTTAGGTATTATGTAATTTTAATTTTGTTTGTTATCAGTTCTTCTGATCCTTGACATCTTGATTTTTATATCTATGAGAATTCATCTCCAAGAATGAAGTAGTAAATTCCCAATGTGTATGTTATCCTTCATCAATAATCATTACAAGAACAAATATTAAATGTCCAACCTGTATCAATCCTTCATCAAGAAGCACTACAAGAATGAAGCAATAAAGTTTATGCAATGTGTATGATATCAAGAAGAGCTATCATTCTTGTCGTAGTTTATTGGAACAACTTCTAAAACCTTCACGATGAGCTTTTTGCACAAAATTCTAAACAAACATGCAGTAATTGTGACACTTGCTGGTAGTTGGGTTTTAAATGGTTGTTGAATGGATTTCTTCGATTCATGAGATTGAAGCAATTTTGTCTTTTCTATTTGTACTCTAATTTTGTATCTTCTTATATTCTTAAGATTAGTTGTGATGGTTTGAAATTTCGAATAATAATAACAATAATTTAGTTAATAAAGTGTTTTTATGCTTATCAAGGATTGATTCCTATCACCATTTACCATCCATTAATTTATTAGCCTTTCTCTCAAGTCATAAATATACAAGAATACAACAACGAAGCTAATTGAAGCTAATACAACAATGATACTCACTTAAGAGAATAACATAGTTACTCTATTCTAGAGCTAAAAGATGTCAAACTACGACGCTCAAACATGTCGGGGGGATGACAATGATTCCACCCAACCACCCAAGCTAAAATCAATTCACATATGCTTGCACAAAGTAACAAGTGAAATTGACTGTTCTTTGAAAACCTTCAAAATTGTATTGGAAGGTTTTTTTTAGTAGGGGAATTTTTCATTGGGGATGTCATATAGTGTTTCTCTCGTGAATAGAAAAATTAATAATAAAAAATATTATTACAATGAAAACAATGTTTGAGATAGTTATCTTTTCCTCTTTTCTTCAATGCAGGTTGTTAGTACATAGTTAATTTTACTGATTTTGTTTTTAGTGGAGATTGATTGTGAAGGTCATGGGGCAAGGATTTATTTTTTATGTATCTAAAATAATCTAATACATTGATGCACCAATGTGCACATGCAATTATGCATTGGGATACAAGGTTCACTACGACAAGGTTAAATGAAAAAATTGCCAAATTGATTTCTTCTTTTTACCATCTATTGATGCTTCCAACACATTATAGTAGTGGTCTTTTCTCCTCTAAAATCATTTCATTGTTGATTACTTTTTAGTTGTTGGACTTTTCAAGGAATCTTCATCTATAATAGATTTGATTTGATTTTCAAAATTTCTAAAAATCCCACTTTGTTTAGATTGTGATTTTTGAGGCAATCATGTCCCCCTTATTGAAACAAGACAAGCTAATTTCTTTACCACTATTAATTTACATTCTCACTTAAAAAAAAGTTCTAAGTTTATAATTTTAAGACAAATTGTTGCTACTATCACTGGAAATTTAATTATTTTATGTATCTACATACAACAGGTTTAATAGTTGTAGTCATGAGGAGCATGACTTGTTGGCCAGCAAACATGGTGCTAAGATGTTTGTGATGTTGTTTAGGTCACATGTTCAAACCTCAGTTTAACCATGTGTTGTTCTTGGAGGTGGTTAGATGCACCTAGAGGTTATAGTGGTAGCCGTCGAGGATCAACCCCGTGTCACGGAAGTATGAGAGCTGACGTGTTACTGATTCTACTGGATATTACACCAAAAAAATGAAAAAAAAAAACATGTTTAATAGTTGCACTCCTTACAATTCTCCTAACCATATTAAGAAAATTTTCAAAAATTTTAATGCTTGAATCTAATGGAGGCCAGTACAACATTTTCTTAATTTGTTAGCCTCTCTCTCTGTTGGGTGTGGATCATGATTATTTAGAGGTCTTTGTTTCAACCGGATGTATACCCCAAGAAGTTTGTACACCCCTCCACGTAGGGGGTGCGGGGGGACTTGTCCACCCCCGCAAGGGTTCGGGGGGCCGATCCCCCCCAGCTAGGGGGTCCATGGGCCAGCAGTGCCCCCGGACCTAAAAACAAATGTAAAATTGCCTTGTAAAAGTATAGTAATTTCTAGTCAATCTGGGTTGTTCATTAGGCGGATGATCTGACAGTAGAACTTATGTTTAGTTTATGGTTTTTTCCCTAGAAGGCAACCCTTCTCTTTGTATGAGGGCATTATATTGAGGCTGTGTAATATATGTGTATTCTCCGAGCAAGAAACAGAGAGGTGAGACTGTGAGAGAAAACAAAGGATATTACACTGGATTTGCTATAGGTTGTGTCTCTTCATTTTGCTGGATAATAAAAAGGAAGGACTGGCTATTTGGGGTGGACGTAGCGCAAACTAGGTGAACCAGGTATATCTGTGTCTCTTTGGTTTTATGCATTTTTCTGTGTTTATATTTCTACTATATTCTATGTGTTCCATTGCTCTGTAATGTATAATTTTCTAACACTCTCAGCCTTAGATATACAACAATGAAGCCAATTGAAGACAATACAGCAATGGAGCTCACTTAAAAGTATGACATCGTTACTCTATTCTAGTGATACAACAAGTCAAACTATGGGACTTGAACATGGCTAGGAGGATGACAATGATTCCACCCAACAATACAAGTTAAACTCAATTCACATATGGCTTCACTAATTAATAAATGAAATTGAATTTTGTTTAAAAACCTTTAAAATTGTATTGGTATGATTGTATTGGTTAGTGATACCATATAATGTTTGTGTGATGTATAGAAGCGATAATAATAAAAGATATTATTACAAGGGAAACAATGTTTTTCATAGTTTCTTTTTCTTCTTTTGTTTTATCCAGAGGTTGTTAGTGCATAAGCACTTTTATTTACTTTATTTTTAATGGACATTGTTTAATATATAAACCTGTATGTTTATATATAAATATATTATTAAATAATAACTCAAAAATAATTAGTTATATCTATCTATCTATCTATATATATATATATTGGAGAAATTAGTCATATGATAATACGAATGTGTGTATATGTACTTATGTATTGTAATAAAAGGTGCACTTGCAATTTATTTTTTTATTCATTGACATGCAACATGTTTAATTGTAGCACTGCTAATAATGCTTCTAACCATCTTAAGCACCTTGGTGATTTCAAAATTTTTAGTGCATGCATTTATTGTGCTCTTTGATGCATTATAAAATGTTGAAGTACACTATTTTTGTTGTGGATTATCTATCTATATGCATTATTTTTTTTAATATGGTTCATAGATTTGGTAATCATTACATCCATGAAATATTTGTATCAGGCAGTTCCACTTGAAGTGATCACTTCTTGCCAACTCAACCACAGTGTTTAACCCTAAGAGTGTTGAGATAATAGATTTTGTGACCTCTAAATAGCAAGAGTGCTTTGATGATAGGGACCCGACCAATTGAACTAACTCTCGAAATTGTCTATATAGATTGTTTAACATAAAAAAACATGTTTTGGCATTGACAGTGTATATAGATTGTTTAACCTAAGAAACATGTTTTTGGCATTGGTGTGTGTGATTTGTATAAATATATTAATGATTTTTAAAAAATACAACTCATTAAAAGAAATGTTTTGGTGTAGTGTGGTTTAGTATGTATAATGATACATGGGTGGATGACACAGTTTGACAACAATATTATACAATGTTATCCATTGATGAGGGTGTACAAAATTGATTTATTGTATGTGTCTTTCATTCAAGGTGCATTGAAGTGGCACAATGAAGTTCCCTTTAGCATTTACTGTTGATTTTCTTCCGTGTGATGAAATGTGGTGATTAGATGCATTAATATGTGCATGAAAGTTATATACACAAATTTGTATTTTTTATTATGTACTTTTTATTTCTTTGTGTGGATTAATGCATTTGTGAATGACTTGGTGCTACCAAACAATGTCACTTCATTGAACTATTGGGTGCATGTGACTCATTTTCATAATGCTTTGAAATGATTTAGAAAACCGAACATGTCAACGCTATTCTATTTGACAACAACGCAATCTAGAGAAGCATATGCTAAATATAATTGGGTCTTATGACGAAGGGCATCTTTTGTAATTTAAGAAACCGAAGACTTAGGCCCTAACCATTACTTCAAGGTTCATGAACCATGCACAAGGGTTTGGATCATAATAATATTTATGAAATGAATTTTGACATAAAAAGATATGGCAATGATTTTGAGTATAAAATAAATCTTTGACACATAAAAGGATATGATGATGATTTTGATGCTAGAGGTTAGATGTAATACATATGGGTCTAGTTGCTGAAGCTATGACTTACTTTAAAATATTAAAGTCTTAGGGCTATAATCTATGCCTTACCCTATAACATAATCCTTTAAGTGCTAACGATTAAGAGTCCTAGCAATCTTCTAGAATTTTTTAACTTGAAATTTACGATGATCATCCTATTGAGCGTTGTGGGCACTCGAAGTTCTCGCTCCAAGAGGTTTTAACTGTTCAAATTTGAACCGTTAGTCAAGAAACAGGCCGGCTATATAAGACTAAAAGCCATCCGTCCCTCTATTAGTAAATCTTCTTGGAATGTGTTTCAAGCATCCTCTCTCAGTTTGAGTTATTTGCGCACTTGAATGTTATTATCAGTTGGTGTGCAGAGCTGGTCTGACCTGGAAATTGATCGAGTTGGATCTTGGAACATATACATACGATTTGTGCAGTGCCGTGCGTCAGAGCTGATCTGATCTGGAAATATATAGGGTTGGATCTTGAATTACAATACATAGTTGTGTTGGGCACTGCTGAACTATTGCAGATTGCGATGGAGTACGCGCGTTTATCTTTGACCGTGATCATTATGCTCCTCTTCTCTTTTTCGGGTGCCGTTGCGGATGCGGCGGATGACAATTCTTCGATATATCGCTTCCCGGATGTTCCAGCCGTTCCTGCACAGATATCACCATCACTGTCAGCGAGTCCTGGTCCTGATCAGCCATTGAATATCATAATGCCCTTCATCCTGGAAGATGCGGCACTATGTCTGAGAAATCGCGGTTACAGCATCCTGGCGTTGGCCATGCGCGTCAGGTCGCCGGCGCTTTTGGGCTTGCAAAGCCTAACCATCTTCACTCTCAGCGACAATTCTGTCTTCTTGAAGGACGGCCAAGATTTTGTAAGCAACGTGAGATACCATGTGGTTCCCAACAGAAGGCTGCTGATGGCAGACCTCAACCATCTTCCCGCAGGTACAATACTCCACACTCTCCTCCACGGCCAATCGCTGGTTGTGACCGACACCAAACCCTTCTCCATCAATCACGTGGGTGTTAAGACTCCCGATGCATTTACGAACAGATGGATAGCGGTGCACGAGATTGCCCGTCCCCTTGTAATCTCTTCGCATCCCCATCACCATAATACTATGGATCAGGATGCGAGTGTAATAGTGAACTAAGGAGGTAGCCGAGCATTCTTTAAATTTTAATTCCGTTTCTTTCTGGTTCTTCTGGTGGCTGGCATCTTGATTTTTATATCTATGAGAATTCATAAGCTGTATATACCCAAGAAGCGCTAAAAGAAGAAAGCAGGAGCATACCCTCTGAAGAAGCGCTACCATACCCTATGTATTAGAACACTTGCAATAAGATCATTTGAATAAATCGTTCTCATTCTGGTCTTTCCTGATTTCTTGTATATATATGGTTTTATTTAAATTGAAATCCCTATGCCTTCTTTTGCTTTTGCACAAAACAATGCTCTGCATTTTGAGACCTCTCTATTGGTCACAATAGATTTTACTCAACATGCCAAAACATTGCTTACAAAGTTTAATTTCGAAAAAATATTCAACGCAATGTCTTTTAATGTGAGAATACCACTACTTTCAGTCACAAGATTTCTTTATTGGCATGCATATTATTCCTACACCTTTTGGATGTTCAATATTTTCTTAGTTGTAAGTTTTGCAAATCAATACAGATTTCCCAATACAGACCGAAGTGTTTTTGGGTTTTGTTCGGTTATAATCCCGCCTGTTAAATTTATAAATTATGATGAATATTATGATTTGTTTTCAGAATTTATTTCGTATAAACAATAACTGGAAGTATTGCAAATGTCTGCAAATTATTGTTGAAGAACTGCCCACTGTTTTGGTTTCTCCTTTTCCCACTCCTTAATACTTGGGAGAAAAAGTAGTGGATGGAGATTCTGACGTTTTTCCTCTTTAGTTTCAGTTCTGTTTGTTCTCAGAGAAAATTTGAGATGAGGCATATATGTTAAGTTTTCCTTAATAATTTAATTGGGTTACTTTGTGTTCCATTCTTATAAATGGCTGTTGAAGTAAAATAAACCTTGAAGAAAACACCTCTCATATCTTGTACAATATTTAAATATATTTACTGTAAAATAATATAATTAGATTTATCGACTTTCTAAAATATTGTGTATTTATATTTATCTATAATTATTATATAAAGATGTTAATTAATTAAATATGAAAGACAAAAATTTTAACCATTTAAAAATGGAGTTGTTTTTTGAAATGTTTTAAAGCTTTTTTGGGTTATTTCAGTCTAATTTTTGTAAAATCTAACAGAACACAAATCAAAATTTCATCTCAATTTTTTCTAAAAATTAGCAGAAAATCCAAAATTTCACATTAAAAATAACTCATTTAAAAATAAATTAAAAGAAATTATCAATATGATATAACAATTCTATCTACTTTATTTAATGTAACATTTCAAAATTTTGAATTTTAAATTTGAATGTATTTTTCAATAAAATTTTGAAAATTCTTAAATGGAAAGTTATAATTTTTAGTTGATGATGTATTACTATTAATAAAAGTTTTATAGAAATTTCTTTTTTATAATTTTTAGTTTATGATGTATTATTATTAATAAAAGTTTTTATATGAAATTTCTTTTCTTATAATTGATTTAGGAAGTTTAAAATTATAATTCATTAATTCAATATCCAAACTTAATCTTAAAATAATTTTTTATTATAATTATAATTTTAATTATAATAGAAATAAAAAATATTATTAGTATATTGTAATTTATAATATTTATAATATTTATAATATTTTAATTAAGTGTATTTTATTATCCATTGTAGTTAAGATTAGTATAGATTTATTTTAAGTACGGATTTAAATTTAGCAAAGAGGATCAATTTTTTTTAAGTGCAAACCTCTTTAGAGCAAAAAAATACAATATGTAATTTTTTGTTCTTTAAATTTTATTTTTTGAATGCTATATAGAGTATAAATAGGACCAAATAAATATTTTCACTGTAAAAACTTATTTTTTCATTATATATACATATTTCTTTTAAATGATATATAATATATACATAATCGACATTAAAATATTTTACATAAAATGTACAAAGAGACATTTTATCATCCCAAATTAGTTAATGCAGATCTTAAATAGTTTATTTAAATCTCCTATTGAAATATTTTTGGAAAGTATGCTCAAACATTTTTTTTACCTCTAATTTCTTTACAGCATATTCATTTTCTTTTATTATAGCCAGCATTAGTTTTCTTTTTAGAGCACTTGTCAACTCAATGGATGGGCGAACAAACTTACAAATCCCCTCATACTGGGCTATAGAATGAGCCTCTCCACTCAAAAATATTTTCTATTATTAAAATGATAATTAAGATGTTTAATAAGAAAGAAATTCTTTGACATTTTTACTTTGTTATAATATCCAATGTTTCCTTTCCTTACAAGAATATTCTCTTGGGTTTATTATACCAAACCCTTAGACTTATTATTCTAAGGATTCAACCAGGGTCGAGCATGGTCCAATGTCGCATTATGACAAAGATTGTCTCAATATGAAAATCCATCATGGTCAATATGAAAATCAACAATCGTCAATCATGGTTGAACATGATCATACATAGTCCAACATCACATTGTGACAAAGACTGTTCAAGCATGAAAATATACTATGGTCAACCATGCTCCCATAGCACATTTGACAAAGATTGTCTCAATATGAAAATCAACCATGGTCAACCATGTTTATTTAATGGTTTATAACATTTATCTCGAGGTTTACATATGTTGGTTTTATGTTGTTCCCTTGGGTTAAATATTATTTCCTTGGGTTTTTAGTATTAATCTGTTGGGTTTATAATATCAATCATGGTCAATCATGGCCAACCATGGCTAACCATGTTCTATAAAATCAATCATGGCCCAACATCGCATTGTGACAACGATTGTCTCAATATGAAAATCACCAAATGTCAACCATGGTTAACCTTTTTTATTTTAGGGTTTACAATATTTATCTTAGGGTTTATATACCTTGGATTTATAATGTTAATCCATTCGATTTAATATTATTCCCTTGGGTCCATAATCCCTTCATGTTTTAGTATTAATCCCTGGGGTTTATAATTTTAATCCCTTGGGTTTATTAATCTAAGGATTCAACCATGGTCGAACATGGTACAATGTCGCATTGCGACAAAGATTGTCTCAATATGAAAATCAACCATGTTCAACCATTGTCAACTAGTTTATTTAAGGGTTTATAATATTTGTCTTAGGGTTTATATACCTTAGGTTTATGTTATTTCCTTGGGTTTAATATTATTCTCTTGGGTTTATAATATCAATTATGACTAAACATGATCAATCATGGTCAACCAAGGTCAATCATGGTCAAACATTGTCAACCATGGTCAACCATTTTTACAAAATCAATCATGGCCAACCATGATCCAACATTGCATTGTGACAAAGATAGTCTCAATATGAAAGTCAACCTTGATCAACTATGGTCCAATGTCACATTGTGATAAAGAATGTGTTGATATGAAAATCAATCTTGGCCAACCATGGTCCAATGTTGCTTTATGACAGTGGTTGTCTTAATATGAAAATCACTCATTGTCAACTATGGTGAATATTATTTATTTTAGTGTTTATAATATTTATCTTACGCTTTATATACCTTGGGTTTATGATATTAATCCCTTGGGTTTTATATTATTCCCTTCGTTTCATAATCCCTTAGGGTTTTAGTATAAATATTTTGGGTTTATTATTCTCTTAGGCTTATAATATCAAGCCCTTGGGTTTATTAATCTAAGGATTCATATTTATAGGGTTTAATATTATTCCCTTGGGTTTATTAATCTAGGGGTTTATAATATCAATCGTAGTCAACCATGATCAATCATGGACAACATGGTCAACCATGGTAAATCATGGTCAACTATGTTTAACCATGTTTTATAAAATCAATCAAGGCCCAACGTCACATTGTGACAATGAATGTCTCAATATGAAAATCAACCAAGGTCAACGATGTTTACTTTAGGGTTTACAATATTTATATGAGGGTTTTTATATCTTGGGTTTATAATATAATCCCTTGGGTTTAATATCATTCCCTTGGGTTCATAATTCCTTTGGGTTTTAGTATTACCCTTGGGTTTATAATATCAATCCCTTGGGTTTATTAATCTAAAGTTTCAACCATGGTTGATCATGGTACAACCCTGCATTGTGACAAATATTGTCTCCATATTAAAATCAACCATGATCAACCATATTTATTTAATGGTCTCTAATTTTTGTCTTAGGGTTTATATACCTTCGGTTTATGTTATTCCCTTGGGTTTAATATTATTCCCTTGGGTATATAATATCAATCATGGACAACCATGGTATGTCATGTTCAACCATGGTCAGTTATTATCAACCATGGTGAATCATGGTCAAACATGCTCAACCATGGTCATCCATTTTTTATAAAATCAATCATGGTCAACCATGGAAAATCATGGCCAACCATGGATCAACTTCGCATTGTAACAAAGATTGTCTTAATATGAAAATAAACCTTGCTCATCCATGGTCCAATGTCACATTTTGATAAAGAATGTGGTGAAATGAAAATCAATCTTGGTTAAACATAGACAACCATGGTCCATCACTACATTGTGATAATGATTGTCTCAATATGAAAATAAACCATCATCAACTATGGTCAACATTGTTTATTTTATGGTTTATAATATTTACCTTATGATTTATATACCTTGAGTTTATAATATTTATCTGATGATTTATATACCTTGAGTTTATAATATTAATCCCTTGGGTTTAATATTATTCCCTTGGGTTCGTAACCCCTTGGGGTTTTAGTATAAATCCTTTAGGTTTATTATTCCCTTGGGTCTATAATATCAATCCATTGGTTTTATTAATCTAAGGGTTCATATTCCTAGAGTTTAATAGTTTTTCCCTGGCTTCATAATCCCCTGGGTTTTTAGTGTTAATCCCTTATGTTTATTATTCCATTGGGTTTATAATATCGTGGTCCAACATGGTCAATCATGGTCAATGTGAAAATCAACCATGGCCGATCATGGTTAAAGATGGTCTACCATGGGCCAATGTCACATTGTGACAAAGATTGTATCAATATGAAAATATACCATGGTCAACCATGCTCTCACTTAACACTTTGATAAATATTGTCTCAATATGAAAATCAACTATGGTCTACCATGTTTATTTATGGGTTTATATCATTTATCTTTGGGTTTACAAACCTTGGTTTTATGTTATTCCCTTGGGTTTAATATTATTCCCTTGGGTTTATAGTCCCTTGGGTTTTTAGTATTAATCCTTTGGTTTTATCCTTTGAGTTTATAATTTCAATCATGGTCAAGCATGATCAATCATGGTTAACCATGGTAAATCATGGTCAAGCATGGTTAACCATGTTTTATAAAATCAATCATGGCCCAACATCGCACTGTGACAAGGATTGTCTCAATATGAAAATCAACCAAGGTCAACCATGGTCAACCATGTTTATTTTAGTGTTTACAATATTTATATTAGGGTTTATATATCTTGGGTTTAAAATATTAATCATTTCGGTTTAATATTATTCCCTTGGGTTCATAATCCCTTGGAGTTTTAGTATCAATCCCTTGGGTTTATTATTCCCTCGGCTTATAATATCAACCCCTTAGGTTTATTAATATAAGGGTTAAACCATGGTCGACCATGTTATAACGTCACATTATGACAACGATTTTTTCAATACGAAAATCTACCATGGTCAACCATGTTCATTTAAGGATTTATAATTTTTTTCTTAGGGTTTCTATACCTTAGGTATGTTGTATTCCCTTAGGTTTAATATTATTCCCTTGGGTTTATAATCCCTTGGGCTTATAATATCAATCATGTCCAACCATGGTCAACTATTATGATTAATCATGTTCAACCATGGTCAACCATGTTTTATAAAATAAATCATGGTTAAACAAGGTCAATCATGGGCAACCATGGTCCAATGCTGCATTGTGACAAAGATTGTCTCAATATGAAAATCAACCTTGGTCAACCATGGTCCAATGTCCCTTTGTGATAAATAATGAGTCGATATGAAAATCAATCTTAGTAAACCATGGACAACCATGGTTGAACATTGCATTTTGACAAGGATTATATCAATATGAAAATAAACTATGGTCAACTATGGTCAACATTGTTTATTTTAGGGTTTATAATATTTATCTTACGATTTATATACCTTGGGTTTATAATATTAATCCATTGAGTTTAATATTATTCCCTTGGGTTCATAATCCCTTGGGGTTTTAATATCAATACTTTGTGTTTAGTATTCCCTTTGATCTATAATATTAACCCCTTGGGTTTATTAATCTAATGGGTTCACATTCATAGGGTTTATTATTCCCTTGGGTTTATTATTGTAATGTTTAATATTATTCGCTTGGGATTAATATTATTTCCTTGGGTTTATAATTGTTGGGATTTTAGTATTAATCACTTGGATTTATTATTCCCTTGGGTCTATAATATCATGGTCAGCCCTGGTCAACAAAGGTCAACCATGTTTTGTAAAATCAATCATGTTCAGCCATGGTTAACCATGGTCCAATGTCTCATTGTGACAAAGATTGTCTCGATATGGAAATCAACCATGGTCATCCATGCTCCATCATCACATTGTGACAAAGATTGTCTTGATATTAGAATCAATCGTGGTCAACCATGGTCCAACGCCGCATTGTGACATTGATTGTCTTGATATCAAAATCGACCATAGTCAACCATGTTTATTTTAAGGTTTATAATATTTATATTAGGGTTTATATACCTTGGGTTTATAATATTAATTTGGGTTTAGTATTATTCCATTGGGTTCACAGTCGCTTGGTATTTTAGTATTAAGCCCTTGGGTTTATAATATCAATCCCTAGGGTTTATTAATCTAAGGGATCATATTCCTAGGGTATAATACTAAAACCCTAAGGGATTATAAGTCCAAGGGAATAATATTGACCAAAGATATAATAAACCCAAGGGATTATAAACCCTAGGGATTAATAGTAAACCCTAGGGATTAATGTTATAAACCCAAGGTATATAATCCTTAGGGAATAAGATTAAACCCTTGGG
>APFE031507585.1:8332-25661 GCA_000404065.3 Pinus taeda
CTTCAACCTGAAAAGGGAAGTCTCAACCTGTGATGGTTTAAGGATGACCAACAACTCTGGAATGCTTAATGCAATTCCTGGAACTCTTCCAAAACTGGCAAGACGCTGGTGTCTTCTGCGAGAGGAAGTGTCCTGAATTCTATTCCTGGAATTCTTCTAAAACTGGCAAGAAGTTGAAGTCTTCTGCTAGAGGTAGTGTCCCAGATTACCAACTGAAGGCATGTTTAGGGGCATCTTTGTCTCTGTCTACAACTCTGAAACTAGTGTGGCAGGTTGTGGCTTAGGCTTGCTTGATGTGACTTTGAAGCTTGTAGATGACTATCATTTCCCCCCCTGTCAGATACAAGGTGAGATGATTGAGAAAACTCAACTGCAACATTGTTCAATACTCTGGAACAAGTTCTAACATGTGATTGGAATATCTTCTTGGCTGTTGATGCCCATTGCCAAGAAGCGATCCATCCAAGATGAATCTTTGTTCTTGCAGGACGTTTGTTTCTGAAGCATCTGTGTCAAGAAATGGGTGGTTTTTATGACAATCGCTTACATGCGATGAAAGATCAAACAATGATCTTTCAAATGGCCACAACTCGGTCACAGTTGTTGGCATTCTCACAATCTTTGTTGTTGTTCGACGGCTCATGGAAGAGGGGTAGAATCTGGAACAACCTGAAACGATGAACTGTCATGAGGAGCAGGTGAACTGTCATGAATGAATCTAGCACTCTGAAACTGAATGGGCTTGGAGTAGTCTGGAATATGAAAGGACAAGTCCTTGTCATATCCAAGACCAGTTCTATGCTTGTTGTGGACAAGCTATTCCCAAGGTCTGATGATGGGCTTGGCAAGTGCAAACTGAACTTCTAGATCTGCATGTACAACTGTTGCTTTATTGGGTACTAAATCTGAATGAACTATAACATTATTGACTTGCTGCTGATGGGTGGTTGTCTCGATGTTCTGAACAAAAATAGGTTCAGAATGATGTCTATTTTGATGTAGCTCTTCTAGCTGTAGCTGTGATTCAAGCTGCAAAAAATCAATCTTTTCCTCTGCATTATGTAGACAGGTCTGAATGTCACAGAGAGTGTCTTTGTTGATGTTTACCATCCCATTGTCATTGGACTGTATCAAAGTATTTAATAAATCTAATACATCATAAATTAAAGCCATTTTGACTTACGACAAAAGAGTACTGAAGCAACGCTGCGTTTTTTGTAAGCTAGAGAAAAAAATGGAAATTAATAAAGTGGCTTGGATATAAGTCTTCTAAAACATTTGCAGCAATGAGGTGATGTCTCTATAAAGAGACCAAACCGTTATACAACTTGTCTGCAATTTTCTTCAACACTTCTTCATGATTCATGTATCTTTTACCACCATATCCAAAAATGAAAAAAAATTAGCAATGGAATCAAAACCTCCACGCTAAATTTCAGCTCCTCCAATCAAATCCTTTGTCTTGAATCTTTGATGAATATATGCACTTTACCAGAAACCTTATAGCAGTGTGTTTCAAGACCTCTTGACTCAAAATTTTGAATAAACAAACACTAAACTGTACAGACACAACTACTGATGCATAATGAATATGTGATCTCTGAAATATATGTATGTTAGCTTAAACTGGAATTTAAGCTTTAGAGAGGGAGATTGAATCAATGCTTCCACAGAAACATTCAATGCACCATGGCAGATTCAAACTTCACTGTTAATATAGATTCTCTGGGCCTCTCCCCACACTTGGTGTCAGTCTATTTGAAGAATAGTATGTTTGAGTTTGTGTCGAGCCCACTCCTCTGCGTTGGCATACAAACCAAGCAAGACTGTATGCGCAAACTGGGAATTACTGCGCTTGATTCTACTTGCAAAGGCGACCTCTCAGATCTGGCAGCTTGTCAGGCATGCAAGGATAGTGGAGACCTTGTTGAGAGAGAGCTGGTAAAAATGTACACAAACTTGACAAACGTGGTAACCACTAAGATATGCTACTATTTCAAGGTTTTGTATGCCGTTGGAGTGGCTAATAAATTCGGCCCCAAGACTGAAAGCACAGCTCAGTGTATCCTCAGTTGTCCTTCGTTTGAACCACATCGCGTGGCCAAGTTTTGGCCTACGATTTCATGGGCGTCGCTATGAACCTCTTGATCTGTGTTCTCGGGTTTGTCCAACTGCAAGATTTCAATTTTATTCAGAATTCTCTAGCGAAAATCCGATTTTTGTATCCCATTCACCGCACTGTTCAAAAGGAGTTCTCAGGATGTCACTGCTCCAGAATAGCTACGGTCCCTTACTGCTGCTAACAGTTTACAGGTGCCCTCGATTCATCAATCACTTAGTACTTTCAGTTCGCGTCATCCATTGAGAGACATCGCCTAGGACAAACTGCAACCTTTCTTTCCTCACAAACTCTCCTTCTTTCTTGAGAGATGGACCGTTGTATTTACAACGCTTCTGCCCAACAGTGATATGCACTAGGCCGATGCAACTGACAGAGAAGGGAGCGTTATATAAATAATGTAACAATAGAGATATGGAGCGTTCAGAGTGATAGAGGGAGGTGATATGACACAATAATAATGTATAGATTAATAGGACAACGTTATATATGTCAGGCCAACGTGGATGGCAGCGTAGGAAACGTTTTTAGGCAGCGTAGGTGGTATGGAAATGGTTAAAATACTATGGCGGTAACTCCAGGCAACGTAGGTGATATATTTAGTGGGATCCAGTGGTACATATGCAAAAGCAGTAATTCATCCAAGAAACCTACTGGCTGTGTATCCATAAAAGCAGTATATCTTATTCCTGTAGCAGATTATAGCCGATATTTCGTATTTAACAGGCCACATCACAGTTCATTAAGGGCAGAACGATACGAGAAGTCACAAATACCTATGTAAGAAGTGGTGAATGGATTTGAATCCCTGGAAAGTATTAATTCGTTCAATCCTCTGAACGATTCTGTAAATTAAAACTCCAAGAAACCTGGTGTGTGTGCATCGATGAAGGCAAATTTGTGGTTAGCGTGCTAGTCAATCCGTTTGAAAGAAGAATGAGAAGAAGGCTACTTTTGCGCCCTCATCCTCCGTGATTGGAAACCATGGTGCTGCTCAATCGAGCTCGACTGCCGTAGGCGCCACCCCTCTTGCTGCTGTCCCTCGGCAAGCGCAATTTACAGGAAGCTTTGAATAAGCAATTCGACCACCGCAACAAGGAATCATGTCTATCGCAGGATAAAAGGCCAACACACCATTTGACCAACTTTCTCCATCGCCAGTGGCAAACATTCATGCACATCAATCAGTCAATTCAGTGGAGCATACATACCAGTTCGATTGTTCAATCGTTGTGTATATAATGCAAATTGTTCCACAATCACTGCACCATATGTATCGCAACACCCGTCATAACTATCATACAGAAAATATAACACTTCATGTGCTTATGCTACGGTCTCTTTAATCACACGGATTTCACAATTCACAGCAGCACACGTGCCATTTATCATATCATTTCCAAAACCAGGTTCTGAGATAGTGTTTAATGTGGGGCAGCATTCAC
This sequence comes from Pinus taeda, assembly GCA_000404065.3. Taxonomy (NCBI): domain Eukaryota; kingdom Viridiplantae; phylum Streptophyta; class Pinopsida; order Pinales; family Pinaceae; genus Pinus; species Pinus taeda. Next base: position 11,897 of record APFE031507585.1, read on the forward strand.
TGTCAGGCAAAAATCCTCGACCAATTTCACAAGAAAAAACCAAATCATTGTACACAGGTTCAGTGCAGGAAAATGTATTAGAAGAACAGCAGTGACAGATAAATTAAACCCGGGAACATATCTCAGAAGTGCGGTGACAGATAATTAATTCCCTCGGACAAAAATGTGATACACAAAAGGAATAATTTGAGAAGCAAATTGAGAGCAGCATTCAAAAGGGAGAGCACGCAAGGATTCATTAATTGAAATAAAACGGCCAACGCGTATATAGAGTTTTGATTAGGAGCAGGCATATAAACTTCAAAATGTGTACCATTATTTCAATGCTCTATTCCGAGTAAAGCTTCAACACCAGTGCATGAATTAATTAACCTGCAATATCACTGCACCGAGAGTTCACGACCCACATAACATTGATGGTCAATGCATATGTCTGGTGAAAGAAACACAACAAAAGGCCACAAGAAAACAGTGACTCAAATATGAGCCAGGCCAGAATTCACCCGCTCTGATACCATGTTAAACACACATGGGTAGCAAGAGAATCTGAAGGATAAAACATGAGAGTACAATTTTTATTAACAAGAGATATACATTTATAGTACATTATGTGACCGTTGGGTTCCACATCCCAAGGTCTCTTAGACTCCTTTTGTCTATTCAGCTTCCACACTAACCCATTGAGGATTAGATGTCCAATAGAAACATTATACCAAACTCTTCAGGAATTTATTATTTTCTTTTGTATTATTCTCTTTTGATGAATCTTAAACTTCAACTACTTGGTTTTCAAGAATGTCTTCATCATTTTTCTGATTTCCTTGATTTCATGTCATGTTCTTGGTGTTTCTTCTTCCTTGAGGAGTGCTTGAATCAAAGAAATCTCCCTTCATTTTTGTTGCTTCTTTTTTTGTGTCCTACGGTTTCAAACCCTCAATTCTTTCCTCTTCATTGGATTTTCTTTTGTGAGTATTTGGTTCTCAGGGCATTTGGAACCCTTTTCTCCTTTGTTGGGTTCAATTATTCTTTCTAAACTTCAAGCTTAGTCTTTGAGATCTTCCTCTTGCAACCCTTGGTTGCTTTCTTCTTAGGTCTCAAACCCTCACTCTATCAAATCTCGAGGTTTTGGTTTGATCTTCTATCTCAATTCAAGGTTCCAAAAATTGGTTTCTAAAAAAAAAATCGTACCATGTTTCATTATTTCTCTGTAGTTCATCTACAACCAAAATATTGACTAAACCAAAATGGTACAAGCTTTGTTTTGTGTTACAGGGGTTCCTTTGGATCCCTTTTTCCATTTTCTTGAGACTATTTAGTAAATAAAAAGGTAAGTTTATCCTTTTATCAACTTGGAAATGCATTAATAGTCTCAGATGATAGAACAAGACTAATCCATACCTTCCCTGGTAGGTGATATACTGCTGAATAATAAACAAGATACCTTGCAATTTGTTCTTTAGCATTTTCCTTGGGATCCCTTTCATGAAATTGACAGCTTCCTCTCGCATTTTCAACAACTACTTCCAACTATCCTCCTTTATCTTATGATTCTTGAACCATTTTTCACCAACTAGGGCCAATTTAGTAGTTCTAGCTATAAAGCATTCTGATACTTATAGTTGTAAACCGCCAATTTTCACTCTGATGTCATTGAACGTTTTTGCAATCACGATCACATTATCATTTCCACCTATAAACTTTTGAAAGGACAACCATCCCACTCCTTCAAAATTTTAATTGCATTTGGAATAGGTGTGAAAAACGTTGAACCTATCGGGTTTATTCCTTGCCACCAGACCCATTGTTAATGAAATTTGTGAGTGGAAATGTTTGGGCTTCACACTATATACCTTTTACCATAACTAAATGTAACAAACCATGGAAGCGATGTGAAAATTTATGTAAATGATGCAGTTTGGAGTTTGAATTCAGAGGGAGCTAAAAACAATGCAACTCTTCCAGGTCTGCAAGTTTAATAATGGAACAATTAATTCCACTATGTTTACTTCAATATGTATGATGGTTCGATGTCACATTTCAAAATGTTTTTGTTTATTTGGAATATTGCAACGATATGCGGTGAATCTACATGATATGTGATCATATTAGGTCATGATGATAGTATTATGAATGATGTGACAAGAGGATATCATATGAAATGTAAAAGGATTAGGATTTATACGATGCAAAGTTTTAAGATATTCATACATGGAAGAATTAGGAGTTATTTTTTTTCATTTTATGCAAATTTCAAACTCAAGAATAAAAATTTGATTGAAATCATTGACTCAAATCTTCTGATTCTACCTTGATTTTGTAAACTTTTGAGCTGCAAAATCTTTAGACAAAATGTTGATGTTGATGTTAATTCTGGAGACATTATGCTGCCAACTATGACTGTCTCGAAACTTGCTTTTATGGATGAATAATTTCATGACAAGATGCATGAAATTCTTTGAAAAACAAAAAAAGAGAAAAAATATTTTGATACAAAGATTTCAATAGCTGCAAAAACCTATGACCTAAAAAACTGTGTATCTGGAAGTCTTAATAAAAATACTGAATATCCTATGACTTGAAACTAATGAACTAAAATTGATTCTAAAGACTTTGATGTTACAAAAATTAAGCTCGTATAATTAAGTGACCTTTGCAACATCAAAAATTTGAACTGTTGCAATAAATTGTTGATCAAACTAGAAAAATTTTGTAGTCACTCTTAACTTTGCTTACCTGAAATCTAGTTTTCAAAAAAAGTTCATGTTCTATTGTGCCAAAAAATGGGTTTCACAATAGAACATTAATTTATGTTAAAAATGTACAACAACAATTTGAATTGGAGATTAATTTCCTTTATGATATATATATATTATATTATAAATCATATATATATATAATAAATTTTATCATTATGATTTTTAAATCAAATTAATACAGAGGTAGGAGTAAGATTTCTTTTAATTACAATCCCCAATTTAGATTATTGTTGCACATTGTTAACAATCTTCTTTGGTTAAAAGATTATGATATAATCTTAATCTATGACCATTTACGAAGAAAGTTTCCTTGTTGGCATTAATAGTTTTAATCTTCACCGACCCATTATCAAAAACCTCTACAGTCTCAAAGGTGCCTTAGCCAATGGGTAGTGAACTTGTCTTTAAAATTTTTGAACTTGGAATCAAAGAGAAGAGCTTGGTCACTTGAAAAAAAAAATCCTCATAAATTTGCCATGACATTTCCTTTGAAATTTGTCATATTGAATTGTTATAGTGTTTTCAATGGTATCTTACACATCTCATCTAACTCATTGAGCTAGGTTATTCTCTCTTGTTTTGCCTCTAAAAGATTGAAGCCAAGTTTTGTTGTTGTTTGGAAGGTCTTTATATGGAACTCAATAGGAAGCAAAATTTATTTACCAAATACCAATCATATGGTGAAAATCCAGTTCTATTTCATCGGGTGATCTCGTATGCCCATGATGCTTTTGGAAGCCAATTTTCCCAATGTTTACTATGAAGTTGAACTGTTCAGTATGAATAGCTTCTAGAACCTTGTTGGTTGACTCTACTTTCCCATTAGCTTGTGGATGATATGGGGAAGATTTTCAATTTTTAATATGATACTATTACATAATATTTTGCACAAGATTCCATGTGAATTGAGCACCGTGATTTGTTACAATTTCCCTAGGTACACCGAAACGAGTAAATATTTCTTCAAATAAAAGTCTACAACTATTTTTTCAATAGCTGGAATGAGACATTTAGCTTCTACCCATTCAGTAGCATAATTTGTACATACCATAATATACTTTTTATTTCTGGAAGTTGGATTAATAGGTTTGATGAAGTCTAGTGCCCATTTTTCAAAAGGATCTATAAGTACCTAAGTTAGTATAGGAATTCCATCAACTTGTATGGATCGAACCATGCGATGATAATTGTTATAATTCCTAATGTATTTCTTGGCATCCTTAAAAGGATAAGGGAAATAATGCCCCAGATGTGGGACTTTATAGGATGCTTTTTTTATTAGCAAAGTGTCCTTTGCAAGGTTTATCATGACATGCTTTTAATATGTCACACACTTCATCTTCTCGCACACATCATCGGATAATCATATTAGGTATTGTACAAAAGAGATCTTCTCCAATCCAAGAATATGCGGCACTTGTTCTGATGATATTTTTCTTTTCTCTAAGTGAAAATTGTTGAGGTTTTCCTTTAGCTAAGTAGTTAGCAAAATATGTAAACTAAGGAGATTTAGTAGAAATTGCAAATAAATGTTCATCCTGAAAATTATCACCTAACGAAATTATTTCTCCTTCATTATGGACTCTAGAAAACAAATATGCAAATGAATTTTCCTTTCCAAGTCTACGAAGATGCTGATATTGAATTTATCTAGTAAAAGAAGTCACCTAGTTGTCCTATCATTGATAATTGGTTTATTCATTAAATATTGAATGGAAAAATGATGAATATATATAAATATCTCATAACGACTGATGTAGTGCCTAAATTTATTTATTGCATGTAATACTATGAAAAATTATTTTTCTCTTACAATATAATTTAACTTAACAGGTGTTAAAATCTTACTTACAAAGTAAATGGCATAAGAAATTTGATTTTCTTTTTCTCTCAAAATTACTCTTAAGGCTGTGTCTGAAGCATTAGTTGATATATGGAAAGGGAGAGTGTTATGCTCTTGACCTGTGAGAAGATGTCAGAATACCAAATATACGAAGAAACACAACCCAGAACATAGAACAAAATGAGAAATAACATCATGTATTTTATTATTCAGAGATGAAAGCAATGTTCACTTGCCTCTCTGAGGGGGCAACCTCCAATAGAGCAGGCTTGATTACAAAATAAGACACGACGCTCCTCAATGGGGAGTCTCTATCCTTTATATAGGATTCATACATGCAATACCGTGGGTCAGTACCATGGTTCTCTTAATACAATCTATCTAATACCATGGTCCGTTTGCAACTAACTGTGGTCCCTTTATTTAAATACGGGTCAACCATTTACAATTATTAATATGGCCTTTATTGACTCTTTAACTAACTATAACTATGACTTGACCCTATTACATAAATAAGGGGGTTAGGGTTGGACCCTAACATGCCCTCCCCCATAAAAACAACCTTGTCCTCAAGCCTAAAGCTGTGGAAATTGTTGAAGAATAGTGGCTGGGAACTAGTGGTTGGTTCCCAGGTTGTATCTTCTGGAGAGGTATCTTTCCACTTGATGAGCACTTCCTTAATCGTGCGGTCATGCAAATGTCGTTCTCGCGTGTCAAGGACCGGTTCAGGTTGGAGCCAGATTGAACCTTCTTCTTCCGATTCAGGTAGATTGGTTTGAATTTTGCAATTGTTTCCCACCACTTTTTTGAGGCATGATACATGGAAGACGGGACTGATTTTCGCAGTGGGTGGCAAGGCTAGCTTGTAGGCTACTTCTCCAATGCGCTGGAGTATTTGATAAGGTCCGTAGAATTTTGGAGATAATTTCTGACGGCTTTTGTCTTTGAGTGATGTTTGCTTGTATGGTTGCAGCCTTAAGAATACCTGATCCCCTTCTTGAAATGTGTGCTCTGAACGATGTTGGTCTGCCTATTGCTTCATGTGATTCTGAGCTTGATGGAGATTATCTTTGAGACGGGATAGCATGGTTGCATGGATCTGTAGGAGTTGATCCACTGCCTGCAACTTAGAGCATCCAGGGATATAAGAAGTAGGTGAAGGGGGGAGTTGAGCATAAACTACTTCATATGGAGTCATCTTGGTGGCGGCATGATAGTTAGTATTATACCACCATTCAGCGAGAGGTAACCATTGTACCCATTGATGTTGGTTTTCTGAAGTGAAGCACCCAAGGTAGGTCTCCAGACATTTGTTGATTGCTTCAGTTTGACCATCAATTTGGGGATGATAGGAAGTACTTAGTTGGAGTTGGGTGCCTTGTAGCTTGAAAAGTTCCTGCCAAAAGTTACTGGTGAAGAGTGGGTCACGATCAGACACAATGGAAGTGGGCATGCCATGCAATTTGAAGATTTGTTCCATGAAAGATTGAGCCTCCAAAGTGGGGGTAAATGGGTAAGGTAGGGCGCAAAAATGAGCATACTTAGAAAGTATGTCCACAACCACCATGATGACTGACTTGTTGCTTGACTTCAGAAGACCAGTAATGAAATCCATAGAAACATCCGTCCACATTGAGGCAAGGATGGGCAATGGTTGTAAAGTGCCTGGGGACTTGATTGTTTCTCCTTTGTGGCGCTGACACACATCACATTCAGCTACAAAAGTAAGAATGTCAGTTTTCATGCATGTCCAAAAGAAGGAACGACGAGTGCGAGCATAAGTCTTCTGAAAGCCTGCATGGCCTGCAGTGGGAGATGAGTGCAACTCTATCAAAATGTGCATTTTGAGGATGGATGTCGGTGACTTGTAGTGAAGAATCTCATCCTTCCAAGAGTAGCCCACTGTGGAATTAGGATCTGCTCGCAAGTTATTAATGAGTTGGGAGAGCGAAGGATGTGAAAACCATTCCTTGCGGGCTTCTTCAATCCAATCTAGAATGGGAAGAGAGATTGCTAGCAGGGTGTTGTCCTCCTCAAATTGGCGTGATAAAGCACCTGCTACAACATTTTCGCTCCCTTTCTTTTAATTATCTCATAATCATATCCCAACATTTTGGCTAGCCATTTATTTTGCTATGGCGAGGATAGTCGTTGCTCCAAAAAATATTTGAGGCTTTGATGGTCTGTACGGATTTGGAAATGCCGCCCCAATAAGTATGTTCGCCAGGTATCGATTGCATGTAAGATGGACATCATCTCCTTCTCATAGGTAGATTGTCCCAGATGTTTCCCACATAGTTGTTGGCTGGTGAAGGCCAAGGGTTGACCTTCCTGCATTAAGATAGCCCCAATACTCGTACCTGAAGCATCACATTCAATAAACAAAAGATTTGGTGCAGTCGAGTAGTGCCAATACGGGAGTGGAACACATGGCTTGTTTGAGAGCCATAAACGCTTGTTGTGCTTCATCAGTCTAGAGGAATGAATTTTTCTTGAGAAGGTGAGTGAGGCGTCTAGCAATGCGACCATAATTGCAGACAAATTTGCGATAGTAGCCAGTGAGACCCAAGAATCCTCTCAAACTCTTCAAGGTATTTGGTTGGGGCCAATGCTGCATTGCCTGGATCTTTTTGGGATCCACCTTGACACCTTCACACCCCACAATGTGGCCCAAATACTTGACTTCTTCCATGCCAAAAGAGCACTTGGACAATTTGACAAATAATTTATGATTCCGGAGTAGTTGCAAAAGCAGGTCTACAAGCTGAAGATGTTTTTCCTAGGTGAGGCTGTAGATGAGAATGTCATCAAAGAAAACGAGGACAAATTTTCTGAGATATGGTTTGAGCAGGTGATTCATGAGGCTCTAAAAAGTGGATGGGGCATTACAGAGACCAAATGGCATGACCAGGAATTCATAATCGCCTTCATGAGTTCGAAAAGCAGTCTTGGGAATGTCTACTTCTTTCATGCGTATTTGGTGATAGCCTGAGCGAAGATCTAGATTAGTAAAGAATTGAGCACCATTTAGTTCTTCCGACAAATCATCAACAACCGGGATAGGGAATTTATCTTTGACCATAAGCTTGTTGAGGGTCTTGAAGTCTGGACACATGCGCTATTCCCCATCTTTCTTGAGCACCATGACCACAGGTGATGAATAAGGACTGATGCTAGGACAAATGACACCAGCTTCCAAGAGTTCCTTGATGATTTTTTCAATTTCATTCTTTTTGGCGAAAGGGTATCTATATGGGCGCACATTCAGTGGTTGTGCCCTTGGGACCAAAGTGATGCTATGATCATGTTCCCCTCTAGAGGGTGGAAGCTCGTGAGGTTTGTCAAAGACCTGCAGGTCGCTATTTAAGACCTGTTGCATCTCAGGATGAATAGGAAGAGTAGTGGGCTCGATGGCCTGGATGGTATTAAATTGGGCGATAACTCCATGATGGCCCTTTTTTAACAACTTTTCCATTCGATGCAAGCTGATGATAGGAGTACCTGCCTGGAATCCGTGGAGGGTATGCGTGTGGTCATGCTGCTTAAAGTTCATATATAACTCCTAGAAATCCATTGTGATTGGGCCTAGTGTGCGGAGCCATTCAACACCCAAGACAATGTCACAACAACCCATGTTGATGGCAAACATGTGGGTCTTTAGGTGGTAATCTCCCATTTGAAGTTTGATATTTTCACAGCGGTCTTCACATTTCATTGTCCCCCCATCAAGAATCTGGACTTGGAAATTAGAGATTGTTCTGACAAAACAATGAACAACTTCTGCGACTCTGTGATGGATAAAGTGATGCGTGCTGCCACTATCAATCAATACTACTATCAGGCGATGTTTAATAAAACCTCTGATTTTGAGAGTTTGGGGAGAGGAAATGCCTGCCAAAGCATGGAGCGAGATAACTGGTTCTTCTGGTGTAGTTGGGAGCTCATTGTCTTGCTAGTTGTCCTCATCTTCCTCCTCTGGTCCCTCAAAGGGTGGGGCTTCCTCAGATGAACTGTGATCAGTAGCATCAATTTGAAAGAATTTGGGTTCCTTACATTTATGCCCCGGGGAGTATTTGTCATCACAATAGTAACACAATCCTTGCTTTCTTCGTTCAACCATTTCTGTGGGGGACACCTTTTGAACCTTAAGTGTTTGGGAAGTGCCCTGAGCCTGGGTGGGGCGTCCCTTGGCTATGAAATTTGGACGAGGCGACTGGGCTGCTAAAGCACGTTCCACTTTGATAGCCTTTGTGCAAGCTTCCATCCATGTGGCTGGGTGGTGCATCCTGACGTGGGCCTGGATGGCTTTTTTGAGACAACTTATAAAACATTCCAAGTATAATTCATCTCCCAGACCTACTGTGCGGAAGTCCAATGTTTCAAAGGCTATAATATAGTCGTTTACTGTGCTTGTTTGTCTGAGCTTAGTAAGACGACCCAAAAAATTAGATTCACGGCCAAAGCGGTCACAAATGGATTTTGTGAACACCTGCCAAGTAATTGTCCTTGGATAGCATTTCTGACGCCACTGCCACCATTGCCATATTTCTTGGTCCAAGTAAAGGCCTCCCACACGTAGTTTATTTTCATCATCTATGATGTGATTCTGAGTGAAATATTGTCCCATTTGTGCTACCCATATTTCCGGATTAGAGCCATTATATTTGTACATGTCCAGCTTGGGTGGTTGAGGGTGGGAATGTTGGTGATTTCCATGGAAGTGAAGATGATGGCTAGATTCTCCTTCAAGGACTTCATTAAAACCATTTGCCTCCAATTGTAATGTCGACTTGCCCTTTGTGACTGTGTCTGTTAATATCTTCATCTAATCCATTAACCAACCCAAATTTTTTTCAATGGCCTTGATCTTCTCGTTGGCCATGGCTTGAGCTCTGGTTTCTACCATACACAGATCCAGGTCACTTGTCTTCACTTTGAAAAAATTTGGGACCAACCAAAAATTGAAGCTAACAAGTGAATGGTACCACCTTGCTCAGCTCGTCGTCCTGATTCTTATAGGCTAAGTCTTTTATAAGCGTCCTGGGAGGGCCTTAAACTTTTTTTTTGCCTAGTCCGAAAGGAGTTTTACTCCCCGCTTATCAATACTGCAGTGGCCAATTTCCAAAAATGTTAATCCTACCCAATGCCCTACAAGAATCGCCCCAGGGTATAGGAGCCACAAGCCTCCCTGCACAAATGGTCAGATTTGTATGTGAAACCCTCAACTGTTGACTGTGAGTGGGACTGTGGCGGCGACAGAACCCCGACTGCTAGATTTGAATGGTACTGTGGTGGTAGACCTTGAACTGGTGGATCTGCTTGTTGCGGTGGCGATAGAACCCCAATTGCTAGATCTGATTTGGAAAAGAATATAATGGGCGATCTTCAGAGAGACGAGGGAACTATGGTTTCAAGGAGTGTCAAGTGCTACAAATCGCAATATACATAAGGGTCCAACAGTAGTACTCAGCCCAATCTTTCAGGGGCACTAAGGAGGATCAACCGTACACTTAGCCGTACTACCCGACTACCCTATCGTACGCGTGAGTAATCTCCCCGAGTGTTGTTCTCGGTGTACTATAGCAGCAAGATGGCCGACAATTTATCTATAGCGAGGTTTCAGGTGAGCCTAGGGGGCTTTCTATATACCCAGAGGGTACGTGGAATATAGTCCGTGCGCAGTTCTGTCTAATGCACTACTACTCGAAGGGGTACCCACAAGGGTTACACGAGAGTCCAACAAGCGTGACCACCTCTTGAATTCCTTGTGTGCATGCCTCCCCAAATCTGCAGGTTTATGCGCTCGATGACAGATCCCATGGTTTAAAGACGCCGAAACACGTTTCTAGCCAAAAACAATTCTGCTAAAAAGGGAGATACCATCGGCCCTGGAAAGCGCTCTGATACCGCTTGTTATGATTTTTACTTGCGAGAAGATGCCAGAATACCAAATATACGAAGAAACACAACCCAAAACACAGAACAAAATGAGAAATAATAGCATGTATTTTATTATTCAGAGATGAAAGAAATGTTCACTAGCCTCTTCGAGGGGGCAACCTCCAATAGAGCAGGGCTTGATTACAAAATAAGACACGACGCTCCTCAATGGGGAGTTTCTATCCTTTATATAGGATTCATACATGTAATACCATAGGTCAGTACCATGGTTCTCTTAATACCATCTATCTAATACCAAGGCCTGTTTGCAACTAACTGTGGTCCCATTCTTTAAATGTGGGTCAAACACTCACAATTATTAATGTGGGCTTTATTAAATCTTTAACTAACTATAACTATGACTCGACCCTGTTTCATAAATAAGGGGGTTAGAGTTGGACCCTAATAGAGAGACCAAATTGGTCCTCTCAAAATAGGTGCTTCAGATTTATTTATTTTACGTGATAAAAACAATTTGGCAAGGAATATTCTAAAAAGGCTAACTATCTTTAATAATAAATTAAAATTCGTAAAATTTCTTATGAATCACCTATAATATCTTGCATGAACCAAGAAACTTCTTACAACATTTTTATTTTTTAGTATTGGAAGTTTGGAGATAACTTAATTTTTTGTTATATCAACCTTGATTCCTACATATGAAATATAATGACCCAAACCAATTCCTTCAGTGAGTAACTTGTGACGTTTTTCATGATTTAATGAAAGATTAGTTTCTTGGAATCTAATAAGAACCTTTTCAATATTTTCTAAAGCTTGATCAAAAGTATTATGATAAATCATAAAATCATCCCTATAAACTTCTATTTTTTAATCATGAATCAAGTAAGAGAAAATACCTAACGCAACTTTTTGAAAAGAAATAAGAGCATTGCACAACCCAAGGGGTAATACTCTGTGAGCATAAGTTCCACATGGCCATGTGAATATTGTTTTATCTTAATCATTTGGTGTGATTTGGATTTGATTGTAACTACTAAAAGCATCAAGAAAAGAAAATTTTATTTCTTTTCGACCAAAAAATCTAAACTTGGTCTATGAATGGAAGAGGAAAATGACCTTTTAACGTAGTTTTATTCCGTTCTTGATAATCTATGCAAACATGTCACTTACGATTCTTTTAGGAACAATTATGAATGGTGATACCCATTGGCTATCATAAACAAGGTATATAAAATTTATGTTTAATTATTTTTGTAATTATTCCTTTACAATTTCCTTTAAGATAGGATTCATATGTCTTTGGGTTTGTCCAACTAGTTTGGAATTTTCCTGAATATAGATATGATGCATACATGTATTAGGATTAATTCCTTATATATCAATGTATTCCCTTGCAAAATCATTACAATGATCTTGTATATTATGCATTAATTCTGATTTTTAAGATTCATCAAGTTTATAGTTGATATTTAAAGTTTTTCCTTACTTGATCTCTATAGAAGAGCTAAAAGATTTCGATATTGAATTAATAAAAGACATAGAATCAAATAGTGATGGTAAACTAGTTATAGAACAATTTTCCTAAACTTTTTTGTCTAAGATTTGAACATAAGAAGACCGACCCTCAATATAATGAGAAAAATCAGATTTGTTAATGAAATTAGTAATTTTATTTTCTCTAATATCTTCAGTGAAACTCATGGCTTGATTTATTGTTAAGAGAGGTTGTATGATTTCTTCATAATTATTCATATCTTCAATCCATTGTTTATTTTCTAATTCAATTTTTCTATTTTGCAAGTGAATATAGAGTAAATTTATTAACTGAATTTCCATTTGATATTGTCATATCTTTGAATTCTATAGTTAACCGTGATCTCCCTAAGTTTAGTGATTACCGACCAAAATTGGTTTTAGGATTTTTAATACCATAAAATCTATAGGGATTCCCATGAATTTAAAGAAACAATAATATCTTCTAACGATCCTTCTGGTTTAATTGTAGATTTATCTATTAATTGCAAAATTTTAGGTGAGTGACGAAGATTACTTAAGTGGAGTTCATTCATTATACCTTTTTTCATAACATCAATTACTGCTCCTAAATCCGTTAAATTGTTTGGAATTGCAATGTTATTGATATCAATTTTGATAATGGGACTATGAGAATCGAGATGTTTTTTAATATAAATTTTTGACAACATTAAGACTTCTCATATTGGAGGCTTCTATGATTCATGATTTAAGAAAAATCTTCTGGAAAAATCACATTGACAACTTAGGGTCGACTCGTTTCGAACCTCTACCAAGGTTCATCACCAGGACAAAGTTTTTCCAATTTTCCAATAACTTATACAATATGTGGTTCCTTTTTCTTCCTTCCTAATTTCTTTAAACATAATTCCCTTACTTTTTTTTCATAAATTAGAATATCCTTGATTACTTGTAGTAAAGGAATTCTAATACATACGTTCTTTACTTCATCTAATAGATCATATTGAAGTTGCAGTACTTTCTTATCTACATCCAACCTTTCTGGAAAATGAGGAATTTGAGATGTTTATGGTTGATCTATTAGAGGAGAGAAATAAGTTTTCCTTATTGTTTGTGTTACCATTTAATTTACTAGGAGTTTCCTCCTCAATTGTTTCTTCAATAATAATAGGAAAATATTTATGAAGTACTTTTCCTGACATAAGATGAATACCATTTAAACCAAGAGGAGTAATCATATAAGATGGAGAGTTTTGTAACTCAGCATTGTAAGTAGGTTGAGCTACTTTATTTTTTGGATTCACAATGGGTTGTGCAATACGCTAAGTTGGTTGTTGAGGAGGTTGATTTAAATGTAATTGTAGTTGTTGGGATTAAGGAACTTGTGCTTATGGTAGTTGAGTAGCATAGGGTTGCTGGAATTGAGGAGAATATTGTGGATATTGTTGAGGATATTGTGGGTAATTTAGCATATTTCCATAAGTAGACTCTCTCCATCCTTGTTTCCAAGGTTGGTTTTGGGTTTGTTTTGGTCACCATGTTTTTCGAGGCATGGTTGTATTCTAGTTTTGTTGTGGACATTGTTGATAAGGATTGAATTGATGTGTGGGGTCTTTATAAATACTTAATGATCATGGCTACCAAGTTCTTCTTAGTGCAACACAATGTTGCACGAAGCGGGGATGAAGCGGGGACATTTTTTGGAAGCGGGGACGCGGAAGCGTCATTTTCCAAAAATCTAGGAAGCGAAGCGTCTGCTATATATATA